>CAJQZN010026983.1:0-20360 GCA_907164685.1 Colias eurytheme
ATAGGCTATTTATCATTGTTTTTATTTTTATTTTATCCAACGTACAGGATTAAATGTTTGTTTTCCTGCATTTTATTTCTGTAAAATATTTTAATTTTTTAGATAATATGGCAATACTTGTAACAATGTAAGTTTTGCTGATAAAATCACTCATATAAAATATTGTCATTTTCAAAGTAACATAATTAAATTGAAATAAAATAATCCAACGTGTTATATTTTTGTCAACGTGCTTTAAAAATTTTATGACTGGTTAAAAAACTGTCATACTTACTTATTTTTTTAATCTACTCCATTGCTTTTATTGTCCAACGGTCATATGCTTCGATTATTCATATTAATATTATTTACAGAATGTTATTTCTTAATGGAAATTCATATTAACATGTATTGAAAACGTTTTTCCACACTTTCTACACTTTACTTGTTCTAATTAATACATACTTTTAAATAATTTATGACGGGTTCTGATTAATCATCATCAAAGAGTTAAATAATGTCTTTAAATTAAAAAAATTGTTGCACATTTAATTAGAAATGAGCTTACTCCTTGAAATGAATTACAATATGTTAGCATTTTTTTACTTTATCAGTTTCAACTTATATCAATCAATTTAAACACTCATTTTATCATTCCTCAGATTTCACAAAATTAAAAGTAAATTCGACTCCATTGCTTTCTGTCCATTTAAGGCGTGTACCAAATAAATTATTCGATTTGCAGTTATTCTTGTAAAGATGTTTTCTTTCCGCATGGATCTCCACACCACTATTTTTATCTGTCCGCTCGCAATTACCAACTAATTGTTGGAAATACAACGCATCAACGATTCGTGGAAAATAACGCAAAAGCAGAGTTATTTTGTTCGTTTGTCTGTGGGGATGTCTTGAATTGGTGTGGTCGTGGAGTATGCATTGTTGGCTGTTGCAAATGACAGTTTGTTACGTAGAATTTAGTATAAATATTGTTTCGGAATTACAAATACCTATTGGGAAAATATGAAAAAATACCTGCAAATTCCATTCACATGTATTTTTTTAGAAAATATTACTTTTACATTTGTTAGTCACAGTATGTTAACCTTTTTAACTTTGATCTGAACTAGAAATCTAACCACAGGAAGTGAACAGTACAATTGCGACTAAACATTGGATTTAACAAAAAACGGAGCCATTACAACCTCGTGGGAGACGCAATTATTTTCAAATTTTAATCAAAACTATCACCTTTCACTTCCACTTAACTATTTAAATGTCAATCTTGTAGCACCTTCGCCTTAAATAACCTAAATTACACAATTTGAACTTTACTAGTATGGAATAGAGGTGAAAATCCTTTAATCGGATTAGGATTTTAAACAATTTGATGGTTTATGATTAATGTATTTCATCCTATATATATTAGGCATAATCAAACAATCCAATAGCGATGTTATAACATAGGGGTAAAGTTCAATTTTGCTTGATCTTTTTGTGTTGGACCTAGAAAGTACTAGAAAGAAATTGATAAAAGATTGCAATGATTATTATCTAGATGAGTACGTAATAATTTGTTTTTCTTGAAGATTGAAGATAATCAGTCAATGTCAAAGAACAATGGGGAGTTTAGTTCATATCTTGCTGAATATAATTTAATAATGTGTGTATAATATGATTTAATTTAATCTATCTCCCGCGGTTTCACTCGCTTCTTATGATATTATATTAAGTATCAAATAAGAAACAAATTTAAACTTATTTCTCATACTATTAGGTACCTACAGTAAATCAATTTTTGAATGACATTACAAATTCCACTTTACACAAAATTAGGAACAACAGTAGGTATTATTGTCAAGTACCTACTACCTAGTACTTTATTATAAATTTATTGATAGGGAAAATTAATAAACGGTATAAACATTCATTCCCGAACCATAAAATAACACGACGTATCAATTCCTTATTAAAAAATAGATTTTTTTAAACACATCAGGATTCGAACCCACGTACTCCCCTAACCACTACCCCACAATGACAAAACATAAGTACAATAATATAATTTTACCGCGTTAATCATCAACGGTTTAAAATAGCAAAAACCTATTTCCTCATAATTCAAAGAAATCATGTTGTATGCAAATTAGATGGCAAATGTGTTGTACTGACAGTTATATTATATTGCACTGTGCACGCGGCTTTACTTGTACCATAGTATACTTGTACTTATTCCTTGGGGCATATTGAACAAAATATGATGTGAATAACATTATTGTATAGTATTTTGTTAGGAAAATACGCGCTCTATTGGTTAGTATTCAATAATGTTGGTAAGTACCTACCTAATTGCTTTTCAGCTTAATTTTGCTACTTTAGGTAAATTATAAAAGGCTGATATTTTTATACAAGAAGAGCATTTATAAACTTATAAAGATTTTACGTCTTGTTTTTTAACAGATTAAGCACATTAAACAAATTGCTTGATAATAGTAAAGGTAAAATGCGTAGCGTAGCTCTCCGTACATTCGATGAGTCCTTATTCAAAACATTAGCACATTATGAATGAGCAGCTTCTAAAAAGCAATGGTACCTACCATAATGTTGAATATCACATTCTAAACTATAAGATATCTCGAGTAATTTTTTGTTTTGCTTGGAGAAATTAATGCACCTCATGAATAAGAAGTCTGCGAGCCTTTCATTTCTAAAGTGCCTCTGTCTCTCTAAAAACAATCCTCTTATCCTCATCTCTATCACATCCTCTCACTTAGTAAATGCTATCATACTAAAACCCACACTGACCAAGCCAACATAAACGACGTTAAAATCCAAATCCATCGCATTAGTTGAAGCGCGTCTCTAACGGACCCACGGAGCGTGAAGCCCATACTTGCGGTGAAAACTGCAGAAAATTAATTCATTTATACAACTCTTGCATCCCGTACGATCACTCTAAATATGGAGCATTTTATTGCGAATTTATTTCCTGTTTCAATGGTGGTCGAACGCGTGAAAATAAGAGTTTTGAGCGAGAGAGATTGATAATAAAATCAGTATTCTTTTCTTTTATAACTCAGCTCAAACTCAAACATTTATTTATTCAATTAAACTTCTAGATGCACTTTTGAATCGTCATAACGGTTTTAAGTTTTAACATTTACCACGGTCGGAAAGCAGTATCTATGGAGAAGAATCGACAAGAAACTCCTAATATCATGGAGTAAGGAGTTGATTACCAAAACTCAATAGAATTGAAAGAGAAGCTGGGAGCTACAACACCATGTCATAGGAGATCGTAAGTTTCAGTAAAGGTGTCGATCGGTTTCTGTTATCTATGTTCGGCATTTCAAAGTTATCGTAACGATTTTATCAAACTCTTTTAATTATGTAACGCTTGAATGAGAATGTAAAAAGAAATTGTAAAAATATTTAATAAATGCATATCTTCATCATTCAGTTTACTGAATACTCTACCATTAATTTTAAGAAATAACACTTCTAAGAACGTCATAGCAATCACCATTTCATATTACCCTACACATTAAAAACTATAAACATACTATCGTTGTCCATTTCAGGAACTTCAAAATACTATTACCAAAATATCTCATCCCACTTATACTAAGGGCCGATTTTTCAATACTTGGATAAAACTTATTCGTCGAATAATGTATAAAACTACCATTTTAAAAACGTATTCTAATTGCCCGCATTTTACAGTTTACGTGTCATTTTAATATTATCGTGTAATACTTTATATGGGCCATATTTCTATCACCAGTATATAACCTCACTTTGGCAGAAGTATATTAACATGCTAAAGGCTTCAAAAACCAACCAATGCAATGAATGAAGAAAGAGCATGTATTGATGATATTACAGGATAGGTAACAATTATTGTACGGGTCACGAGGTACATGCCCAAAGCTGTTCCATATTACTGTGGTTAAGGACTGATAATTGTGTGTTTGGACGTGATTTAAATTCGATAAATCATTTCGCGCTGTAGGCTGGTGTGATTGATTTTATTATGTTTTTACGTGTTAAGGTATATGTACTAGATTTTCGCTACAGACTACAGTGATTATCCGTTCTTCATAATAGCTGCTATGGATTTTAATTTGTATAATATATTTTTTGTATTGACAGTCTTTTTATTTCATTCAAAACTGTTGAGATCATGTTGAGATTGTTTCTATCTCTGTTGTTTTGTTTTTTACAGGTAGAGCAGGGTAAACTGACGTTTTGAATCAGGGAAATAGTTGAAAATATAAATTTTATTAATTTATTGTCATATTTAAATAAAAATAGTACCTAGAGAGAATGAGTTATAAATACTGTACCTAATACGTGTAACAATAAATTTACATACAAATACGTAATGCTGACATTAACGCAGAACATGATGGGAATAAAATTAATAATTTTTATTCGAATTGTCTTTAATAAAACTTGCACTATTAAACTATTCTGCACATGTGTTAACCCTTCATTTATAATATGTAGTAACACTGTAATATATATATTTTAGAGCTAGTGCTAAATAATAACACTAAGTATTCATAGAAATAGTTAGTATGGCATACGTTAAAACTTAAAATATAAATATTTAGTAGGTAAGAAGTAATTTTGAATAACAGGTAAATTTATCGAAGATGCTAGGATTTCTTAGAATAAAAATAATGTTTGACTACCTTATTCATATAACTAAAGCATTAACGAATACAGGACTGCAGATGACATTCGGTTTTTTTTATATAAATCATAGAAAAAATAGACATTAAATCATGCTCCCAAAACGAACTACAAACTTTTAAATTCAATATTCATATTTCTATTATACCCTCAAATTAATTAACAATTCAAACGTATCTCAAAGATAAAGAAAGTCTACATGTTTCGGTTACTTGCGCACACGCATCGAAAAGCGGGTAAAGTGTCACTAGGCGCTGTCAGCCTATTGATGGGTGACCGCTACTATTCTGCCATGCTTGGAAGAGCGCGTAAAAACTCGGAACGTGATATAATTAAGGCGGTAGTAGAACTATTTTAGCGGCTTCACTTTGAAACACACAAAAAAAATAGCAATTAAAAATTACAATCATAACAATACAGATAACATATAAGCGGTGCAAGTGAGAAGGCTTGGAACACCTGCAGCAGATGCCTACGATTTTTGCCCTTTAATTATTATATATTGCGATTAACGTATTAAACTGATGCATTACCTCTTACACTTTATCTTGCGGTTAATAACGTTGTTGCAGTCGGATACTGATAAATTTGCACTAATGGCACCAAATAAATACTCAAGTTTGTGAACGTATTTATCATTCAAAAGATTTGGACATATCGATGATCGAAGAGCTGGTGTAATATTTTGAGTAAATGTTTATAGTTTTTGCATTATGTAGGTGCATATAAATATGTGTACATGATTTTTTTTTGTTTTATTGTGTGTTGTTGGTAGTAAGAGATATATTGTGTAGGTAACAATGTATTTTTGTTTTATAGTGTATTTGAAAATTGACTGATAAATAAAATATCTGTCTATGTAGATAATACGAGCAGCAAATGACCAAAATAATGAATAAAAAAATCTTGTGACCTAGTGAATTTCAAATCCTCAAAGATTCAAAGAATTCCTAACATAATTTAATAGTCCACACAAACACCAAGGTGTCGCATGGTCACTGGGCACTCAAACGATCACCTACCAAGTTATCATTTACAAATTATACTCTTTACTGCGTCGATATAACTTGTTATACAAGTGTGGTATAATAGTATATGTTATGCGAATTTAAATCAATTGGAAATTGGCAATAAATATCTGAAAATTACTTCACGTAATATAGAGATTTTAAGAATATCTAAAAATATGAGAGAGGAAAATTTTAATAATATTGGCGGGATTTTTCCATGTAGGATTTTTCATGTGAAGTGAATTTATAAATTGCATTTTAAGCAAAAAAAAAATACAAGGTTAAGTTTTATTTAAGAATTTAGATTATGTAGATTGCAGGTAATTGTTATATGACATGTAGCTATCAATTCTAGCTGTTGATGTAAGAAATTACTTTAGGCACTAAGCAGTACATTACTGGCCCTTATTACCAGGGTGAAGCCTTCATTTAATGCTAAATTAATTGCCCCTCAATCGAATTATAATTCCTTTCCAATAGTGTTGTTTATTTATTCTGTTATCGCTGACAATGTGTGAAAAGGTCACAGACTATCCAACCCTTCTGTTTCTTCATTCTTGTCTTCAATAATATCTCATTTTAGACTGGTTATGTTGATTATTATGGATTCTTGCTAGCCATAAATAGGTGGTACATTTGCCTTTTGATATAAAATAATAAATTAATATTTTTGTTTATTGCAAAGTTACATTACAATATGTTTAAAACGGATGTAGATACATGTGTCAGTTTTGGTCAATGACTCCTATGCTATTAGGTATCTGCTTCTGTTTTTATAGGGGTCATATGTTTATTGTAATAATATGGTAATATCTCAAATTAATGAAATAAGTGTTTGAACATTTGATATAACAATTGAAATCAATTATAATTGTAACTACGAAATATTAAAATAAAAAATAGAACCTTTTAGGCTGTATACAAAATTTATACCTTTTTTGACGGTCGTAAATTTATCTAAATTTATTTAGTACCATTGGAACCTACCTACGTATATAATTCACTAATAGATTCGGTGTTAAAATGTTATGTTTAGGTTGAATGTTGTTTCAAATGCTAAAAAATTTTTTGTATGTAAAAAATTACTACAATTATTTTTAAAGTGAAACTTTTATTACATCGTCTCAAACTTTTTGGTCTGTGTAGCGCATGTCGCGTGTATCGCGGCTGCCGAGTAGGTATACCTAGTACCTACTCGGCAGCCGACCGTCACGCGACATGCGCTACACAAAGCAGTGTTCGGAACCGTTCGAACAGTTTCACTTTTACAGTGGTTTCATAAAACCACACAACATTTTTTTGATTAAAAATCGAAATAGTAAATATTTTTTTTATGTATAGGTCAATGTGTATTTTTAAATATCTACTATAAATGATGACCATGGTAGATTCTACCACTACCTATTTCAGATAGATACCTATTACTTTAGATGCAAACATTCTGCATCATTCGTAGCTTAATTAAACAACGTAGAATTTTATACTTTACAAATATATTTTATTTTAACTATAGCCTGAAACTTAACAAAAATCCGAACGGTTAACATTTTCACAGTTTACCAAATCCGTTATCTATTACCAATCGCGAATTGCATGGCGTCAATCGATTTAAATCGATATATCGATTATTCACCTCATAACTATAATCGAATATATTTATTGACCGAGACTAATTTTTGAACGTGTCTTTCGTCACGCGGACGGTTTTGGCAGATCGTTATAACGCCATTTTCTATTTTGTTCGAAGTTAGGAAATTTTACTTGGGAAAAGGTTATATATTTTTTTTCTGTGGTTGTTGCATTGTAAAAATGTAATTTTTTGTTAGGTAGAACTCTGACTATGACATGATAGTTTAAACTTAAGTTTAATGTTTTTGCTATGAATTTAGGTAAAAAGTAAAAACGTTAATTATTCATCTACACTGAAAAAGTAGGAATCGATAATCATATTTCGGAACGCAATTTTTTTTATTGTACCTATCTATGTTAGGGAAATTCTTGACCACGATCTCGCCTGATGGTGAGCTGAGATGTGGCCTATGGGCTATGATGGAGCGCGCTTCACTAGAAGGTACCCGTTCACTCTTTGCTTGAAGACCCCCATATTGTACCTACTCGTAATACTATCCAACTTATAATATAGCCTACACAATGCCCAAACGTGGATTCAAATCTACAATACATATTTATAATTATTTAACTACACAATACGCGTTAAACATACTCTCTGTACAGTATTGTAAAATGCATAACAAATGAATTGAATATCTCTCTCTCCATGAAAACCACATAATCCTATCTAGTATGTACCTAAAGCCTCTCAATTTTTGCCTTTCCGGTTTTGATGTTGGTTAGGTATAGAGAAAATGGTTGGCATTATCTCCATACAAACGCTCTCGCATGTTTTCATCCTTAGATAACATTGATTTTTACAAAATCTAAAATATGAATATTTTTTTTACACAGAAAAATGTAAATGTATGTTTTCCTTTCTGATGATTACTTATTATTTACTTTAGGAACAAGAGAAGCAACTAATCTTTATACTAATACTAGTGGTCCGCCCCGGCTTCGCCCGTGGTACATATTTCGCAATAAAAGGTAGCCTATGTCCTTTCTCAGGTATCAAAATATTATCTACATACCAAATTTCATGCAAATTGGTTCAGTAGTTTAGGCGTGATTGAGTAACAGACAGACAGAGTTACTTTCGCATTTATAATATTAGTATGGATTATAGAGCTGAAGAGTTTGTTTGTTTGAACGCGCTAATCTCAGGAATTACTGGTCCGATTTGAAAAATTATTTCGGTGTTAGATAGCCCATTTATCGATTAAGGTTTTAGGCTATAGTATATCATCACGCTAAGACCAACAAGAGCGGAGCGGGTAAAACCGCGGGGCACAACTAGTATAATATAATATTGTGAATATTACTTTAAATACAATGCTTTAAATTATTTTAAATTCATATCAACTTTGTTTCGGATAAGAAGTAATCAAACAATTTGAGCTAAAAAACGCAGCGAATTTTCCGATGGAAATCCTAAATGAAATAATAATATGCGAGGTCATATTGTTGCATTTAAAATAGATATTATAGAATTATATTGCATCTTGTCGAATTATCGACTATTTGTGAATTGATAAATATTATTTAATCTGTGGTATTAGGTATAAGATTTCATTTGTCATTTACTTCACTAGGTGCATAGTACCTAGGTATAAAACATATTATAGTCGCTTTCTCTGTCCCTATGTAGGTATGCTTAAATTTTTAAAACTACGCAATTTGATGCGGTTTTTTTAGGTACCTAATAGGTAGATAGAGTGATTCAAGAGGAAGGTTTTAACTTTTAGTATATAATTTATTAGGTTTTAGACGGGCGGACGGACAAAGCGGGCGAATAAAAGATTACCTATAACGGTTTATGAATATCAATTAATTATTTATTTGACATATTTATCTAATATTTGCTATTAATTTATTTTATTTTCATATCAATAGTCTATATTCATAAAATACCTAATACAAATTCCGATATTTTAAAAGAATTTAAATACAATTCAGAGACACGAGAATTCTAAACTTGTTTTATTTCTTCCTCGTTTATTAGGTAGTTATATGAAAAAATAACTATATATTTACAGAAATATATAGTAACTAGCGGTCCCCCCGGCTTCGCCCGTGGTACATATGAAAAATAGAAGTTGGCCGATTCTCAGACTTACCCGATATGCACAGAAAATTTCATGAGAATCGGTCCACCCATTTCGGAGGAGTATGCAGACTAACATTGTGACACGAGAATTTTATATATAAGATGTAAGTATATAACATTTCTGATTTCGTATACCTATATGTATTTATGTTTTTCTGTAGATTATGAAGTCATTTTTCAAGACAGTAGGTATAATTAAGATTTTTAAACATTACTTAAGAGTTTATAGTTGTTTATTAAGCTCTAGGAGTAGAGCTTTTTACGCTCATAAGCCATATTTAATTCTTGTCGATATTCACAGATTTATTTTAAATGCAAAGGCAAACCCATATTACAGGGAAATGTAATTCAAATTGTAATACCCTTGTTATACCTATATAAATATAAAGTACCTAACCATCTATATTCTATACGATAGATAACTCCATTCATCTTATACCTAATTCAAATTAGATTTCAAATTCAAATCGCACATAGGTAATTCAAGAAACAATTCAAATTGAAACACTAACCTCTTGCCGTTCCTTCGCCTTCGTTTGGTCGCGTACACCGTGCCAAGCTGGCTAGCGTGCGGCTGCGGCGGCCGGAGCAGGCCATTGTCCACGCCATCGATTGCGTAGCCCGGCCCGCTCCAGCCGCACACTTGCAGCTTCGACTCTGTGCCTATCTTGCTGAGCGCCCCCGGGCCGTCGAACGGGCTGGGATACACCGTGTCCACAACTGATACGAAGTTGGAAAACAATTTGACGTCTTGGTAGACGCGGTACGAATGGTTTTATTGTGGTACACAGTCTTGGAACACTTTGATACACCGTGGCCAGGACTTACGAAGTTGGAAAACAATTTGAAGTCTTGTTAGACGCGCTATGAACTGTTCTATTTGACGTGGCACAGTCTTGGAACACTTTGATACACCGTGTCCAGGACTTACGAAGTTGGAAAACAATTTTACGTCTTGTGACGCGCGGTACGAACTGTTCTATTTGACGTGGAACGTTTTGATACAACGTGTCCAGAACTGATAGGACTTAGAACACAATTGGATGCTTTGTTCCGCGGAATAGATTGTTTTGGTGAATGTGATGTTGGAACAAGTTAGTTTGGAACACGTTGAATTATATTTCGTTATGTTTTGTCCTTTTAATGATTGTTAGAAGACTCTAGATTTGGAACCGTTTCAATTTGCACACTATCTGGAACAACTTATTGATTGATGTTGCACAATTTTGGAGTCTTTCAAGTCAATTGTAAACAAACACAATACACATGAGCACCTGAGATTGAATTAGAATTTTTTTTTTCGTTTTGTTACAGGGAATTTGATATTAAAATCAATGAAACGTATTGCACGATGTAAAATTATCACTTCATTTGTTGATCGTTTGATAAATAAATTTGGTAAATATTGCAATTGTAATGAACTTATAGGTATCAATTAATTTGGCATTAAAATGAATGTAAATTCTTAGCTTGAAGCAAAGAGAAATTCTCCTATTCCTTGCAAATATAAGAAACTTAGGTAACGTCAAGAACTTTGTGATGTCACTGTTTTACACTTTATTTTTATTTACAACAAAATTCACTTCTTTACTTTGATATTTATTTTTATCATAATCGCATGGTTGATGTTATTTTAACTTTAGATAAGTCACTTTTCTTTCTTTCTTTGAGATTAACTCTCTTGTTCAAAATCGAGGAAATTTTCTTTATTCTAAAGATTCTTCAGTATTACAAACACACCATAGAAATCAGCTTCCAAAGAAATGCTTAAATCTTTTACAATTCATATTTATTTACGAGCATATTTTTCGAGATCGTTTGTCTAATAGGTATCAAAACCTTCTTAAAAGAATCAAATATTGCTTTTGTTTTGCTTGTTATTTACAAATCCGACACGACACCACAATAAATAAACAATCTTAACGCGTTTTGGAAGAATTTTTGAGCCTGTCAAACGGAATACATTGGAAGAATTCGTCAATTGTTCACGATCACGTAAGTTCACGTCACATGTTCATAGATCCACATAAAATTCGATCACTACACACAACACATGGTAAGTCACGCTGTGGTATTTTTTTCGCGTTTTTTTACGGACGGACCGTGTACGCGTGGCGCGACCGCCAAGCGCCTGATGTCATTTGACCACTTGGCCACAAAGACCCCTAGCTGACAGGGCGGAGCTCCCGCAGGCCACGCCCACCGATCGCCGCCGGCCAATCGCAACGCCGCCTCTATCTCGACCCGCACTGGGATGTATTGAACATATTTTTATTTTTCGTACTCATCGCGCGATTTCTTTGAAACTTTTTCTGTTATTTTTTTTTAAATCGCTTTTATTCAGTGGCTTCTAAAATGCCAGTACTGACGTTTACAAGGGAATATCATAAGTATTGTTGGCTTCTTTTTGTGGCATTCGTGAATCAGTCCGCCGATTGTAGATATATTGTTTTGTTTATAATCAAGATTGTACTGCGAGAGTTGAGTAAATTTAATCCCTTTATTGTGGTTGTTTCATAAACGGTGCAGTTAAAAGTAAATTCTAATTCATAAAAAAGTAGTTAAACGTTACGGTGTATTCGAAAGTCACATTAGAATACGTCCCCCGTCAATGGTGGTGACGTCACAAGATGGCCGCCGATGGGGAGATTTTTCACATTTTCCCCTCGACGGCCGGCCGGTGCGGACGTGTGGCCTTCGAATGTTTAATATAATGTTACTATATATTCACCTTTCACTGCACAAATTGCTTATCAAAAATACTTTATATTTGAACGAAAATTGGCTCGTTTTGTATATTTTTGTAAATGTTTTATGTAGTCATGATATTATGTTATTATTATCTAAGAATTGAAATTGAAACTTAATAAAAAATAGTGTAGGTAGAGTTTCTTTTTCGAGTGGTTTATCTAATAAACTCTCTCATGCTCTAATAATAAATGTAGAGTGTAGAGACAATGTTTTTTGTTAATTTTGTAAATTTAAATTTGAATACTATTAATTGCCCATGAATTCATATAGGTACGATTAATATGATAACAATACTCATACAATAACTAATTTAAAATTGTAAATTGACTCTACCTACCTAACTATATTTCATTTCATTAATCGGTGAACTTAAATAAAATATTATCTATGTATAACGAACGGTAATATTTAGATAATAATAAGTACCTAGGTAATTAAGATGTGTAAGGACATAATAGGTACATACCTCTAATCAAATATCAATTGGCAAGACAAAATTATAAATTAGGTACCTACTAGGTGCTACTACTAAGTAGTTAAGTTGTTACCTACCTGTGAAAAATGTACGTACCTGAGTTTAAAAATATTGTACTACACGAGAAAAGTTCATAGCAATTTAATTATCGACTCTATAATAGGTATATATAGATACTAAGGCACTCTATAAAAAAAAGGTGTGCGTGTATTAGTGTACACACGTAAGAAGTGAAACTTCTTTATGACCTTATTTTTCAAAAAATAATTTACTATAGGTACCTATGCAACTTTACAGAAATATGTCAATCACGCGTAGTAGGGATAAGAAAAAGATGGCCCGTAACGGAAAAATGTCACGCGTAACGAAAAAATGTTACACAAAAATTTTTTCCAACCCCGATAAAGAAGTTTCACTTCAATAAATAGATTTTTTGAGTATATTTGTAAGTATTTAAAACAGAGACTGCACTACAGCGTAATTTCGATATCATTCGTGCCACAACCACATTCGTGTAAACTCATTCATGGTAAACAGAAAGTGAAGTTCTTTTAAGAAAACTACAAAGACGTAGTTACTTCTGTTTTATACATATAACCTAGCTGTCTATCTACAGGTACAGGTACTTATATAGTATAAACCTTTTCCAAATGAAAAAGGTATTCTTTTTAAGTTTTAAAGATTTTTTTTTTAATATAGGTAGGTAAATTCAGGACAATTTTCACACACGGCACGATCTGTAGGTCTACCATGAGTTTACGCACACGATACTCGCTAGTCTAAGCTCGCTAGCGATTGTAGTACCTAAGCGGTTTGTATGAAATTTCGTACAGCGCCCCTAGTGTGCCGTAGCGGAACTAAAAAGCCTACCATGAGGTGCAATATAGTATTTATAGTATACCTACTACAGTAGATAACGTATAGTAAACTATACTACACTCGCTGTAGTAACCATACAATTTTTGCACCATGAGTTCTAATTTTGACATATGTCATAGTTTATAACTATTCGATGATAGATAGGTACGTCATTCACGGAAATTAATAATCTCGTGAACTATTCACGTTTACTATTGTAGTTACGTCAGACGATTTAACTATGTCAACTCATGGTAAAGGTACTGATCCCATACTAAGCTTTCGCTTGTGTTATGGAAACATGACTGATAAACATACATATGTATATAATTTTAAATAAATACTTATATGTATAGATAATTAACACCCAGACACAGAGCAAACATCTATGTTCATCACACAAATATTTGCCCCGGGTGGGAATCGAACCCACGACCTCTTTCTTGGCAGGCAAGGCCACTACCAACCAAGCCAACCGGTCAGTTGAATTATTTGTTTTAAAAATAAACGTCAAAGTTTTAATAGTAAATTAGATAGGTACTTAGATAGTATACTTTAATCCCGGAAAAAATAAATCGCGGGCGGAAGCTATGTATTCAATAACTAGAAGTTTGAATACACTTATTCTTATTGTTGTTGTAAGTTGTAGCTTCACTTGTATCATGTACCTATGTTTGTATTAATTTACCAACCCATTTTAATTTTACAAAAGGCTGAGTGGTAGGCCCAGGACAAGATGGCGGGACGAGCTTGATTCCCATTTAGCGGACTGGAGCAAAAGGCTCAAAATAGGGAGAAATGGATTGAGGGAAGAGAGGCCTTTGCTCAGCAGTAGGACAGCCATGGCTCATGATAATAATAAAAAATTTTAATTTTTAAGTCGATTTGATTTGACCCACTTTAATCGGACAGATTTAGTTCAAACTTTGTAGGTACACTTATCCAGGAAAAGTGACAATACTTTAATATCATAAGTTTAAAGTGTGTTTTTTAGTTTTTCAAAACTCTATTTATTTTATATGTAGGCACATAGATAAACGGAGTGCCTTGGTTCGATTTCCGAGCAACAAAATTGTAAAACGATGTCAGTATTTAAGAATTACTAAGTTATCAAATTGGATTCTCTTTAGTTATAAATTGGATTCGCTTTTGTATTATTTTAAAATATCTAAGTTAAATCTAATCTAGGTTACACGTGTAAAGGTTTAAAGATAAACTTTGAGCAGAATAAACTAGAATTTTAACCAATAATACTTAATGCATGTTGGTAAGTCAATGCTCGACCTATAAAACCTCAATCATTCATTGTATTTTGATTCGTCTCTACTGTTAACCGCAAAATTATACACGGTTTTTTAATTCTATTTATTACAATTTTTACTAATATAGTAATAGACTACAGGCGCATGTGAAAAAGTTATGGGTCATTTGAACCACCACTTCAATTTTTTCCCCTTGTCTCCATGATTTTTGAACGGCGTTGCGGAATAATGGATTAAAGTTTAAAGCAGTATTGAAATAGAATATGACACAGATGCCTGATGATGCTATGTCATACTATTTCAATACCTATATACCTAATTAAACATTAACAAAATGCTAGCTCCACACAATCAACAAAATATTTTCAAGCCCTTAAAGAGAAAAAAAAATGGTTTATGCCGAGCACACGTGTCAGAAGTGAAACTTCTTTGGCAAGATTCAAAGATACCAAAATCATCAGCTTACTCCATGATGTGACTGTATTTCCATGACGCGACCTTGGAATTTTACTCGTATCACTTCAAAAAATCGCCAAAGAGGAGTAGGAATGTTTAAACGGTTCATAGCCAATAAAAATCAGTGCAATAAACGAGCGAAGCCGCGGTCGCAGCCAGTGCCATATTGTTATGATTTACAAGCCACCCCCAAAACATCGTTGACGTAAATCAAGCCGAAATTACCCCCGCGCACGCATTAACAATCTACTTTTGATAGGAGCTGGTGCAAGGTATGAGAAATCTATTTGATTAGTACCTAGTTTAGATTTTTTAATGATATAGGTAATTCATTTGCTTTATTTTTATTTAAATTCTTATTACAATTACTACCTTCCGCCCGCGGCTTCGCCCGCGTGGTGTTTTGATAAAAGGTAGCCTATGTTCTTTCTCAGGGTCTAAAAAATGTCTGTGCCAAATTTCATCAAAATCGGTTGAGAGCGTAACAGCGTAACAGACAGACAGACAGACAGAGTTACTTTCGCATTTATAATATTAGTAGGGATTAATTCTCAATAAACTATGTAGGTACCATATGCTTCACTTCCCAGTTTCCATCAGGTGTCTAGTTGGCCTTAATAAAAATAATAAAATAAAAACTCCTTGCAGTCATCATACATCGGGCCATTAAAATATGTTCTTAATAAGTAATGACCATAACAAAGTAAATAAAACACTCAAAAACCCTCACATTATCAACGGGCTTCATTAAAACCGACTTCCTTGCTTTATATCCATATTTTATCTTGAAAATATAAATATTTATGGGAAATTTCCACAAAAACACGCATAATTTGGTAACTCGACTCGTTTTGTGTGTCAAAAATGCAACCGTAAATGTCTTGTTAGTGTCATATGAAATGACACTTGTAATTTTTAATTTTTTACGCGACGTAATTTTTTTGATGTTGAGTAAAGAAATTAATAGTTAACATTGTAATGTTTGAATTGTAAGTAAGGTTCGAATTTAAATGTTAGAGGTGAGAGGAAAAAGTTTAACTTCATGATTGTTTATAGGATGTCGAATGTTTTTATAGGAGGTTAGTAATAACAATAATATTTACAGATGTCGTTGATCTCGAAATGTAAGACTTTTAAGGTGTTATTTTAGAGAATTAAGTGATGGGATTTGAAATTAAGTTATGATGCTATTAATATGTACCCAATCCTAACTAATAAGTACATATTATATAAAAGTTTGTGAGGAGGGATGGATGGAAACATGATCATATCTGTATAAAATTAGGTACATACATACCTATATTATAATCTAGATAAGCACATATAGATTACTAGCTTTCCAACCGCAGCTTCGCCCGCACAGTCAAAGAAAAACCCGCATAGTTCCCGTTCCCGTGGGATTTCCGGGATAAAACCTATCCTATTTCCCGGGATAAAAAGTAGTGGCCTATGTCCTTTCTCGGATATCAAAATATCTCTATACCAAATATCATGCAAATTGGTTCAGTAGTTAAGGCGTGATTGAGTAACAGACAGACAGACAGAGTTACTTTCGCATTTATAATATTAGTATGGATAGACTACTTTTATCTTTGTACCAGGAAAGTGAAACCGCGGGCTTCAGCTAGCTATTAACATTGATGAAAATTATATGGTAAGGTTTCCCATAGCATCCAAAATTATTGAATATTGTACTTTTTGTGATAAGTCGATATAATCGAAGATTAAAAATACATCCGTGATCCGATGTCGCGATGCTGTCGTGAACCGGTTGATGTAAAAAATTGGTAAAATTTATTGAGATATTATGTCGACTGCATTTGTAATTAATAAAGATATATTACTTTATCAGTAGAACTTCATGCCAATTATTCGATTTATAGTTTGACAATTCAATTATAATGGGTGCTAAGGGCCAGTTAAATGAACAAAATTTTTAAATGAAATATTCTAAAATAATAAGATAAATTTCGCATTAGAAAATAGAGCCCATTTTTTACTTTAAAATTGTATTTGTTTGTATTAAATGGTTTGATATTATTTGCTATTAAAAAGGTATGGAGTGATTAGTGTGCGTGTGGTCGTAGTGAAACCTACCCAGGTACTTAAGTACCTACACAAAATATTATGAAATTACATATATTGTTGTAAGCATGTGTTGTTTGTTGCTCTACCTAGAAAACGACTTAGCCAATCTGCATAAAATTTAACATAACGATAGATTATAGTCTATTGGGCACTGGTTATAAGGGCCCTTAGTAGGTGAAAACGGCAAAATGGACTGTTATCTATGAGCTATAATAATTCGTATAAAATCACAAATACATAGGTATTTACCTTCTCGATTTCGTGACTGTTTTAGATTTAGAAAATACTAAATATATTTATTCACTTTTTGATAAAAATGTGAATGGCGCTTACGATTTTTAATTTCGAGCACGTTGACTCCATACTAAACGCGGTCCCCCTCACCCCTTACATCAGGCCTAAATAGCTGAATTTTCGCTGACCGCCTAACCCCCCTTAACGCGTGAGCGTAAAACCCAGGGATTCCCGGTGGAGACGACGAAAAAAATGTTTTTGTCTGGCAGGACACAGAAGGCTAATCACCTACTTGTTCCTAACGAAAATCGATGAGTGTAACAGATGTATATTATATTAAAGTAAATTAGAGATTAAAAAATAGTTAAATAAACTGTAAAATAACTAATTAACAATACTCTTATAACTTGCACTCAACAAAGTAGTAAAAATTCGGAGGACAAGTGTCTATAAAAGCGGCTTTATTTTCATTTTATTGTTTGAACGTCTCATAAACATTATTTGTAGTTAGAATATGAAATCATATTTATTTAAAATAATATACCGCGTAATTACGTAGAATTAATTAATTTAGGATGGTGTTTTTTTAGTTTATTACTATTTTATAATGTAGGTCGAGGTTATTGTAACTTGTTGTATAAGTAATGTAACTTAATAATTTTATTATTTCTATTTTAAAAAAAGATTATTTCATTTATTAGTATACTAGCTTCCGCCCGCGGCTTCGCCGGCATGGTGTTTTGATAAAAGGTAGCCTATGTTCTTTCTCAGGGTCTAAAGATTGTCTGTGCCAAATTTCATCAAAATCGATTGAGATAACAGACCGAGAGACAGACAGAGTTACTTTCGCATTTATAATATTAGTAGATAGGGATTGATAGGGCGACCAATAGGTGTTATTAAGTTTTATAATAATATTTTTTTTTCATTATTCAATGTTAATTAGACTGATAATAATTATGCTTACCTACCTAGTTTTTGTCTTCAAATTATTTCCAAGAATTTTTTTTCAGCTTTCATAAGCCTTCTTCAAGTCTTTGCTATTCCCTGGAAAGGATTGGAGAAGGGATAAGAATTGAAAAATTGTAAATTTAATATGCACATAATATACATACCTACTTATAATTTGGGGCATTTCACGCGAAGCGGACACAGATTTCAGGGTCAGGTTTCAGATTTCGGTTATATTTTAGTATGTTACACCTGTATATATCCTTGGTATGTATACGAAATATTTTTGCATTTAGAAGCTTAGTTTTCAAAATACAGGTCTTTGAAGATGTCAGTAAGCGCGAGGTATGGAGGACTTTGAATGTAATTATCAGTTCAAGAAAAGTAATTTTTAAATAAATTGATGATTGAATAATATACCCCATTAAATAATCTTTTTATCATCATATTTTGAATTTCGAATTTATATTTAAACTCCTTAGAAAAATAAAAAAATATTTTTCTTTGTCATTTTTTACAAACTTTGCGTATTTTTAATTTTTTTTAAGATCATTAAATAAATGGCTTATATTATGCTTAAACTTCATGCAAAGTTCTAGAGTGGTCATCGCAGTAGTTTAGAAGCTACATGTATTATAATGGCGAAGCGCGGCAATATCCCCATACTAGCGGCTAGTTGGTTAGCGCACCAGACTGCAGTATTTATCTCATTATTGTTAATTAATAACACCGTTTTAGATTTAAATAAGCTTTTATAGTGGTAAATAACAAGCAAGAAAATATTACTTTACTTTTCTTAAAAAAAAATTATTCAGTAAAGTAATATGACATTTTTACGACTTTGAACACGAATATCTCGTCAATTATTTATTTTAGCATAAAACTTATTTATAAACCTCCAATCAATTTTTAAAGACCTATCTGTTGACACCCAATTTAATTCAAATTTCTCGAATTTATTTTTTTTCCCCGTTTGTATGAATATTGAAGTGCGTCGCGCAAGGCGCTAGTATGGGGATATTGCCGCGCGTTTCATTCAAAGTCCCCCATACCTCGCGCTTACTGACATCTTCAAAGACCTGTATTTTGAAAACTAAGCTTCTAAATGCAAAAATATTTCGTATACATACCAAGGATATATACAGGTGTAACATACTAAAATATAACCGAAATCTGAAACCTCACCCTGAAATCTGTGTCCGCTTCGCGTGAAATGCCCCATTTATTAAATAATAAATAGGTACTAAATTAATAAAGACGTATTGAACCATTTATATTCGTTCACAAAATACTTTTGACATAGTATTTAAATATTGAAAGCATTATTTATATACCTAACAAATTAAATTTTCCTGTGGTAATCGAACCCACTGCAAACTCAGTTTTTCAATATGAATACGGAATAAATTGTAAAAAGGTTCCCTTACTAGTCCATTGAATAAAAAGTTCTAGAGTGCGTGAGTTAGTAACGTAAGATGTTTCTTCGGAAACATGTCAAGACTCCCTAGGTAATAAACATACTAAAACCCCGGGACACTAGGAGGAGCCCCGGAGTGGGGGGAGGGGGGGAATGGGTCCATTTTTTCATTTTTCACTTAAATCTCAAAAACGCTACATGTTAGAGAAAAACTTTCAAGGAAAAGTTGAAAGGCCATAAAATTATCTACAAGATGTACCTAAATAATTTTTTCCTATATCCTACCGTTTCTGAGTTATACGCAGTAAAAAATGATTTTGGCTCAAACAATTTCCCGATACTAAACATCAATCGATCAAAAAATATTTCTTTCTTCCAAAAAACTCAAATGTGCAACTTGTGACCGGTATTGATAGATTGCTCTTAATTAGGTCTATAATTGGTAAAATAAACACATTCCTCC
>CAJQZN010026985.1:0-18775 GCA_907164685.1 Colias eurytheme
ATGGTTTTTGCAGTGCATGTGTCACGTGTGCTGTGAACGCAATTCTTGGTAACATGGATGCTATGATAGTGTTGACAGAAGTTTCAAAAATAAGCAGAATTACCGTTGGTAAAAGCAGAACCCCTCTTACTTCCAACAGTGAACATGTAGGGATATTTGGAACTGTGATATAAGTTATTTTAAATACGAAAACATCGTAATAATTTTCGTATTTAAAATAACTTATAATATCCTAGGATATAACCCGAATAAATTGTTCGAATCTAATGAATTTATTAGAAAATACTAATCATAATATAGCTCACTGTTTAACATTGGTTCACATACAAGTAAAAATTTAATGGTCAGTAGATTTTAAGGTTAACACACTACTACAAGTATGTAAGTACTACAGTTAGATCTTGACACGATTCTTGTAAAAAGGTATGTGTTTAAGGTTTATATTAAACTTTATAGAAATATTAGTATCAAAATGCAGATCCTACAATATGCACAAATGATAAACTATCTTCTGTTTTAGCTCTCACACTAGACAAGCCTGTAAACAATTTTTGTATTTGAGTTTTTTTATAAATAACAAACAACATTCGATGAAAATTTTTACGCGTATAATTTAAATTCCTACAAAAGCATACTACCTAATACTCATCGTTAAAATTGTATGTCAGCCATAGGAAAAAAATCTGATCGAATAGGAAACTTTCAAACTCAAACATTTATTTATTCAATTAGACTTCTTATAGACACTTTTGAAACGTCATTACATATTTTTAACATTTACCACCGATTCGAAAAGCAGTATCTACGGAGAAAAAACGACAAGAAACTCGAAAGTTGCTCTTTTATATAGTAATAGTAATCAAAGTCAAGAAAATAAAAATGTTCAAAGAAATTATAGTTTATCGTTTCATATAATAAATTACATATTCTCTTTAAAATCTAGTAGTAGATATTATATTGCTCATTCAGATGAAACTTCTCACAATGTATTAATTAATAATAGAGCTCTAATCCCGATTCCGCGAGAAATAATAATTATTTTTTTAATTATTACTATTTCAATAACATTGCATTGTATCTTACTCTTGATGCTCATATTTCCTTTTCCCTTAAATACGGGATTTAAATGTAACAGTTAGACGCGAAATTATTACCTGAAAAGAGATATTAAAATTTTAATATCACCTCAAGCCTTTGCGTCATAATAAAACTTGAATTGTGAATTAATTTCTGCGCTGGTTTGGAAACATTTAAGTGGTGTAAGGAAAAGTATGGACTAGCGACAAACTGCAGTCGTTGGAAGAAACATTTTGTGTATAATAACTTATTTTATTTTTTAGCCCTCTTGAACAAACTTTTACCTAAGTGGATAATTTTGATGAATTCTAAGTACATTACACATACAGTGTATTATTATTATAGTTAATAGTGGTTAAAAAATATCTGATGGAAGTTTACTATATTTTTCTTCAACATTTTACACGGTTCAAATAAATTATGTTTTTAATTTTTATGATTTTATTTTTATACTAGCTTCCGCCCACGACTTTGTACGTGCATCCCCGTTTTTCCCCGTTCCCGCAAGAATTTCGGGAAATCCTTTCTTAGCTGATGCCTACGTCCTAACATCTACATGCATGCCAAATTTCAGCCCGATACGTCCAGTGGTTTGGGCTGTGCGTTGATAGATCACTATATTAGTCACCTTTGAGTTTTATATATATAGATTAACAACTCAAATTGTATCGTGGTGCCTATTATAATGATATAACATTATTTATTACGCCTCTCTTTTTAATATTTACACCATTGAACTGAATTTCAAATGAAAGTGTTGACACCTTACACGATAACCAATTTTTCAACTCGACGTTACAACTTCATCGGAACTTTCTAGACATAGAACGCAAACAACAACAAATCAAATATTGATTTATTTTACCTTTGAAGAACATTATAATATTTTATATTTTACGATTGACTTGGTTTTACAGTTAATCTTCAAGAAATTGATGTTCCCAATATAAAATTTCCCTGCTTCACCCTTGTCAAAGATCACGATAAAAAGCTTATATCCTTTTTATATATTCTATGTATAGAAATCCGAAATTTCATTAAAATTGCTTCATCGTTTTGACAAAAAACGTCACAAATCGACATTCGATCGAGCTTTACGTACGTATATTGAAATATAACATTTCTTAACGTCAGTTTTATAACCGTCTGAAAGTTTCGTTTAACAAAAACCACCCACCGTTAGATTAAGGCTTCTTATACACAGCGATTTAAGTCGCCGCTACTTCATTTAAAAACCTACCGTGACCTACAACCCCTTTAGATAATTAATATTCGACGAATAACCCAAATTGAACAATGCCTTCCATGTTTAGAATTGAATAGAATATTAGTTAATGGTGATTAATCGCACCTAATATGGATTGGGAATTAGCAGAAGGGTCGAGAGGTGCAAAGAAATAGGTTGGAGATATCTTGAATTCAGCTATAAGCAGGTACTTTGAATTTCAAGTAGTTGGCTGATGTTTGAAGATATTCAATTTTAAAATCTGTTTTTTGAAATTGAATATCTTCATTTATTTATTTTTTCGTTATACGATTGTGTGGGATGCATTTGTAATTAGTATTTATAAGGTTTGCTTATTAATTATTAGAATTTCACTACATAATATACAACAAAGTCGCTTTCTCTGTCCCTATAAAATATGCTTTAAAACTACGCAACGGATTTTGATGCGGTTTTTTTACTAGATAGAGTGATTCAAGAGGAAGGTTTTAGTATATAATTTATTATGTTTTAGACAAAGCGGGTGAAGCCGCGGGCGGAAAACTGGTATGTTTATGTTTATTAGTTATTACATTGTAAAACTCTTATTTATTTATTTATTTATTTATTTACGGCATACGCCAAACCATACATATATTAAACTTAATTCTAAACTTATCACTATGTTCTTAGTTCTAGGAACTCTATAGGGTAATAGCTAGGTAGATTTTGTATATTTTAACGTATTTATTACCTTAATATGAATAAAATAGGTATTAAATAAACAATCCCCGTAGCGTAGACGTTAAAACCATTAAAATGTAAACCAATATTATGGCCACAATACAACGCTCTACATGCAACACACAACAGAACAATATGTCTAAGGAAAATGCTGAACAGCTAGATGTATTACATTTTGCATACAAACAACGTAATAGAAATTGATTCTACACATGATACAGGTGCAAGGCAAAGGCGCACAATGCAGAGGTATTAAACATGTATAACAAAGCTGCATTACAAAGGTTTATTAAAATTTCGGTAATGTTCGCTTGAACTTTCGCGACTCGCGAGTTATTGCGCTACCAGGCTGTGAAAGAATTTTGAGAATTTACGCGACTGCCGAAATGTGGGTTATGTATTTGAGTATGTATATGTATGAACGTTTAAATATATTCATTGTTTAAATTGAGTAATAATGTTATATATATATTTTTTTACTTTGCGTGTCAGTATTTAATAGATATTTATAGGCGTTACACAATTCTGATGATATAACAAAATATATAGTAATAAAATAATAATAAATACACTATTGCGCTAGAGGGTCAACAAATAAGTGTAGAACACAGCAGTCTCCGGGTCCATAAATAAGTCAAGGTCTGTCGACAGCAAAGCTGTTTTAATAAAATATTTGCAGAAACTCGTGCAGTATTGCTCCGCATTTGACACAGAGAATTTTATAATTGGAGAATCGTTAAAAAACATATGAATAGTTTTATATAGGGAGAGACATGTTTTTAAAAACTGGGGGAAATTTTTGCTTCGAAATATTTTCAGTTTACTTCGCTTAGTGTATTTTAAAATATAAGTTTTACTAATACTTCTAATGAATTGAATTAATCAGATTTTTCAGTATAGCGTTTATATAGTTTAACAAATTCGTACCAAATCGGAAGCTCTACAAAGTAAATTTCCTCATACAATATTCTATTAATGTAATCACTTGCGGTAATTCTCGACAATTAATCTTATTTGCAGTAAATTACTAATTTCAAATCAATTTACTGTCAGCTGATGTTAATTCAGGTAGTTCGATGTTATGAAATCATTAACAAGCAGTCTAAAGCCAGGCAATCTAGACTACCTAGCTAACGTTAATACTGGGTTTAATTCAAGAGATAGTTCAAGGTTTCGAATCACGTTCAAAGCCACAGTAATTCGTTCCGCAGATTACTTTTTCGAAGCAATATTACGGCGCATTCATCTTTTGTCCAATTGCAAATGCTGGTTTACAAATATCTTTTAGCGTGCGAAATACGTTCCTCGCTAACACGAGTCGGTCATTGTACTTTGAATGATATTTTTGTTACGTGTATAAAGGAGAGTATTTTCTAGAAGTATATTACATTTTATGTGAAGTATTTTTTATGTATATATTTAGAGATACTTTTCAACGTCTTTTTTGATAGTTAACTTTCTAGTTCTTTCTATTCGCTGTAATATAAATAATGATCGACCCGCCCCAAATTTAGTAGAACAATAATTATTGATACAATTAGTGTGGGTTGCATAATACATGGTAGCATACGGCTTCTGTGAAATTAATTAAAATATCATGTTTCTAAACATTAATAAACTAAACTCTGGTCGGAAACCTAGAAGCACTAAACAGAATACACAGGTATCACATTTCACGAGTAATTCAGAAGTCGAACAACAGCAATATTTTTATAAAGAGTTCACAAGAAAATGTTTATAGCGCGGGTGGAGGTCGGCGCAATGTAAAATATTACGAAAATTTAATTTTGCAGCCTTTAATATTGAATTTTTTAACAATGTATCAAGTGAACGAAATATGCATCGCGGTTTTGTACAATATGCGTACTTTTCACAGAAAAAAATACACTGAATATGGCGTTTTGTGAGAGCGCCTTGTGAATAATTTAAGGGTATATCATTTAATATTGGTTTGCTACTTTATGTGCATTTTTTATGAGAAGATATCGTAATATTGTGGAAGGTATTCATAGATGTTATTTTACCTTATATTTAACTGATATACTATTGATAGAAATAAGTCTTAACACAGCATTTCTCTTAATTACTTTTATGGATTTAACATCAAAGCTTCTTTGTTTTAAGTAAATTATATTTTCCATACTTTGAATTAAGAAATCACATTTTTACTTCAAACAGCTTGGAACCTACATTTTCTCGATATGGTAACCGCTAACAAGTGCTTATAATGCAAATCTATTGGAAATGAAATGAATTATAATTTCTAACACGCTTACAGATTTAGTAAGGTCTGCTGATTTGGCTCAAACTGCGATGTGGTCTGCACTTGGTTTAATTACGTCTATTTTGACCCACGATTACAGACTAGATATAACCAGATAAATTAAATGATTTTACATTTTCATTTGCATTTGCAGACTACTCATTTTTTACTTGTTGTGTATTAGTGAATGTGATGAAATTTCGATTTTAACCATCTAGCGATACACGTTAGAATTCAAATCACAGTACATTGGGGTTTTATAAGGGAATGGGATACATTTTATACTTAAATTAGTTATGCTATTTTTTACCTTTGGACGGCCACAGTAGTAAAGAAGCTACTAGCTTATTTTCATTTAATCATCTTTTGACTTCAATTAACAAATTTTGATTAGATTTGATTATGAGAACATCTCAGAGATTAATATTAAGTGCTTGTTAGCACGATGTTAACATCACAGGCACTGTAATACAAATTCAGATTTTAGATCTCTATCTAGATGAATACATTATCTGTGGCAAGAACGCACAAATTTACCCGAGCCAACCCTCATTCAACCCTCTTCCACCGAATTGAAAGCTGAACTTTTATTTACTTTAGGGTGGCTAAGTGCTGGACTTTAAAGTCTGAACTATGCGAAGGGCATAGTGTATCTGCTAATTACTATTTATGTTTTAAATTATTTAATAATATATTTCGTATTAGACTGAATAGATTTTATAAATTACTAGCGGTCCGCCCCGGCTTCGCCCGTGGTACATGTTTACGTTTTCTCTACATAAGAACCATCCTCGTACTTCAAGGAATATAATAAAAAAAGAAAATCGGTTCAGCCATTCTCGAGTTATGCGCTTACCAACACATTTTGCGATTCATTTTTATATATAAGATTAATCTATGGTTGAAACTTAAAAGCATGATAAAAAAAAACTTTTAATACAAAAAAAAATCGAACTACAGCCGTAAGAATTCTTCTTAAAATTCTAAAAAATATATAAACTAATTATGTACTCAGAAGTAGGCTATAGGTTCCAATGAAAGCAAATAGGAAATCTCATTCCACAACCTACGAAGATGCTACGCGCAGACGTAGCAGCTTTGTCGACGTAGCCTTTACGTAGGCCATACGTAGCAGTTTGTAATGAAGCTATACGGCCAAACAGAATGACTTTACTTGTTTTAATTTTATATAAGTAAATCAGGTTATATTTACTTCTCATATTTAAAATAAATGCTTTTGAGAAATCAAATTCATTGTACTGTCTGTACTCATGACATTTATATAATAGTTAGAAGTAAAATTAAATGTTGTTAAAATGAAATAAACCCAGATTTAGGTACGTGAAATATAACTATGTGAAATATACATATAATATGGATATATTGCACAAAAATATTCTACAAATCACGCTGCAGAAAACGTAGCAATCTTTAATAAATGACCATAAATAGTTGATCACAGTACCATGGCTGGCTCCCAAAACAACCATTGGATGTAATGAAAAACATTACACATTAATGCAAAGATAGTGCGGGTCCCCGTGGCCCCGGGGGACCCATACAGGGACAGCGTGTTACCCGTTATTGTGGGACAAATTTTCTGCTTTAAGTGGTCTAGCAAAAAGACAAGAACACTGCGGTCTGAGAATGTCCGTGTATTCTATAAGGAATCGGGCAAAGGATCTTGTTTTATTTAAACGTTTTTTACTTTAATGTTTTAGATAAGATAGCTGCCGATAGATAAGATAATGTCCAAGAAGATAAGAATGTAGTGATGCCTATAAATTATGTTAATCAAAATGCATGCCAAGTTCCTAATGCCACCTGAGAAGAAATTATAATATCATATTTTTGTTTATAACAATTTATTTATTTAGCCGTCAGTAAGTATTACAGCACTAGTGTAAAATGATTTTATTTAATTCTTCTCCAGCCAACGCAAACCGCCCACACCATGACAACCTACGCCTTGAATACTTAATAATTTAATTTACATTTCTGATAGGAAGGAATTTATCAACTGGCTGATAATAAGCTATAAGAATTACTAATTTTTTTTCTATTATAAAGGGTAAGAAAGTTAAAACACTACCTCAGCAGGATACAACTACATTTGAACAGGCGGTAAAAGTCTATAGGCTATAGGTTATATTATATCATTACGCTAAGACCTACAGGAGCGGAGCTACGCGGGTGAAACCGCGAGGCGCAGCTAGTAAGTATGTAATATTACTCATGCAAAATCAGAGTCCAGTTTTAATACACTTCTCTTGCCCCAATTACTTCTGTTGGATTTAAACGTATACAGTGTATTTTGCATTTAAATCGTGACGTAAAACGAACAAAAGTTTCCAACTTTGTTAAATTACTTTTCTTGCCGCTATGTTAGTTGCTGGAGCGTAAGATTTTATTCAATTTACAATATAACGTACATTACATGATACAAGAACAATGTATTGTGAATGCAAACGATTACGAAGCCTTACAATGTGCCTTCATTTTATATTATGAGAGCAGCAGTGCGTCCTATTGTGAATCCTTTATTTTTATAAAAAGATGTTATAAACCTTTATTAACACACTAATGAAGAATAAAAAATGAGAATTCAACCGTAAGGTTCACCTTTACAGAAATAAAATCAAAAAACAGTAGTAAAAATAATTCGCTTTTACTGATTCAACAAATGTCAAATATGCACATGCTCATTTAAAAATAAAAAATCACACGAGCAGGCAATAAAAACAGGCGTGAATGGCCTTTTGTTGGCGTTATTAATTTATTGCAATGGCGTAACCGTTTGCAAATGGCCTACATGCGTGTTTTAGAGTTACGCGAAATTGAGGGGAAAATCGCAGATTTCCGGAAAGAAGGATTCAAAGAACAATCGCTTTGGCTTCTTTTTTCACGTCACCGTCTACTTTTATGATGTGAATTAATAGTAGATTTGTTCAGTTAAAACTGTCCTTAATAAAGTTTACATTCTTACTATCGTAGAGATCTTCTCATCTCTAGATTCGATAGCAGCGAATTTGTTTCATTTAACTTTATAATTCTCGTCTACATTAACTTTCTCTGGAAACATAATATAATGTTACTTTTATGATTGATAGCATTTCTTAAATCTTACGCTGTAGTATATAGAAAATAAATTTATTTACTTGAAGCAGAATTCCTTCTTTATCAATTTACAGACTTGGAACATTTATAGTGGGACATTCTTGGCTATTGAAACCTAAAGCTATAAGCTTAAATATACGAGATAAAATTATCACCTGTACGAAAATAACGAGTGAAACACAATATACAATTGTAAACAAAATGATAAACCGGGCAAAATGACAAATGTCACTCAAAAACATGTGCGATATTGTGTAACAGATGACTTACCTACGAAATGAAATATGGGATCACAAACATAAAAAGGGACATCGAAATACACGATGTTACTATAACGTAGCGTTTTACAATAACGTTGCAAAAATTACAAAAAATCTCAAAGAATACTTCGTCAGAGACACGACTTGCAGATAATATATTGTGTAAACGAAAGTGTAAAATATGTAATAAGTATTTTAAGAAATATAAAATTAAGTAACGAAAGATTACGATGAAATAGGAGATTCTAAAGAAACTATAATAATATTATAAAGATGAAGAGTTTGTTCGTTTGGTTAAAGGCTCTTATCTCAGGAAGCGTACCTACGCGTAGCAACGTGGGTAAAATTGTGGGGTACAGCTAATATATTGATAATTTGAAATCCAAGACCGTATCACGATAACATTATCAAAAGGATATTTTTATCTTATTAAAGTTGCTACTATAAGGGCCGATTTTTCAATCCATGGTTAAAACTTATTCGCCCAATAAAGCATTACACGATAACATTAAATTGTCACCCGTAAACTGTCAAATACAGGCAAAGAATACATTTTTGAATTGGTAGTTTAATACGTTATTCGACGAATAAGTAGATTGAAAAATCAGCCCTAAATAAAACAAAGAATGAAAACAAAAGAGTCGTATTAATAATAACATCTCATTACGCACTGTTTACACGTAGGCTGATCCTATTCTTTCACAAACGCGTATTATCTTACAACGAGCCATTGTGATAGTGCTTGATAATAATCTTATTGTTACACCTTTGTTCGTGTAGCGATGGTTATGAGTAGGGCGACCAATTATCACCTGTTTCTGGGACAAAGGTATGACATTGACATCCTAATGCTGTTGATCAAGCAGAGCTAATTTTTTTGCCACCGTGAGATTATACCTATATTTTAAAATTTTCAGGAGATAAATGTTTAAATAGGAAAGGACACTTTTTAAAACACGTAAGTTTTCGTAAATTTACGAACAATGTAATATTTATATCACATTGTAAACGTTAAATTTAGCTACCAGGCGGTGGAAACCTCATGATTAAAACCCTTTGTTTTCAGTATAACCACAATTATAATTGAAAACTAATTACTGTAACTATTTCTAGGAATCCATCGTAGAGCAAGGCTACAAATGCGTCCCACAAATACCGAACACATGGTAAACAAGCACTGCGTATGTCGCAGAGCGTCGAGTCATTGAGTTAATGTCGAAACAGTGGCTCGTATAGCTCATAATAATACGTCAGTGGACGGCGCATGCAGTAATGGAGCAACTAAATAATATTACGTAATTGGCGAGAGTAGTGCACGGTAATTGAGATGAGAAACGCCTAATGTATAGCAGGTATATAGCTAGTTTGATACAGTGTTTGTTGTTACTTCTACTGTAGATACAAGTTATGTTCCTGGATTATTGGATGATTAATTAAATTATAGTAGGTGATCATTTTTTGGTGTATATTTTTAGTAGTGTAATGATTATTAAGTATATTTAAGTCTCTGTTGATGAAAGCTCGTTTTAAGGTTTAATGACACTGCCTGGAATAAAATGTCAGAAGATTCATGAAATGAATAAAAATTTACACTTCTATTAAGAATAATTATTTCAAGAAGAACGTTACATATTGTGCCTTCATTTTCCGTGCAATACTTACGAGCGTAGCCAGATATATATAGTAAGATTGTTTGTCTAGCAATCGATAGTGTAAACAGACCTAAGTATATTATTTCGCTCGGAAAAGCCTTATAAATACATCAAACGCCGTCGCGGGGCAACCACCAACTTACACATAGTTGTTAATACTTTGATAAGTTTCGTCTTGAGCCATTAGAAACTTTCTTAAACGTTCAAGAAGAAAATTATTAGTCTATTGTGTACTGCCCTCAAAAGTTTTTTCTTTTATAAAAACATTATTTTGCTAATTATTTAATAATTGATTACTTATTTTATATTATTTGAATTGTTTGTGTTTGGAATTCATTTTAATATGAAAAATGTACAAAGATATTCAATACTCAAGATTATCTATACCACATGTATAGGTCTGGTCGATTCATACCACAATGTGAATCAACTAGCATCCATATTGTATAATGCGATCCACAACGTGCCTCCAGAGATCAATGTACAGCCGCGTACACTTCTGCATAATGCCTGTTTGTGGCGATATACCTGTGTTCCTGTAACTGTAGCCTGCCGAATGGAATTAGTCAAAACTCTGTGGTTAGAGTGGAAGGGATTTTAGCTAGAATCCGTAGTTGATACTAGGTAACGTCCTTTGGATTTAGAAAATTTTAGGTAATACATTTGTTATTTTAGCTTTGACACAGGAAGAGTAGATGCTATCTGATTTAAGAATCAACATTTATATACAATGTTAAATTCTAATAATGTGTTTTTAAATCTTTATGCTTCAGTTAAATTAAACGCCAGAATAGGTACTTAACTTAACTTAATAAAACGGTCCTACAATAGAACAATCATTTGGTTCAAAAATTAGGTTTACCTGAAAAGGTCTTTTAGAAAAAATATCTATATAAAACTGATTAGTCTATTTTTACTTTACACACACCACAAGTTTATGTACTCTAGACCTTTCTAGGAATTAGGAACTCAAACATACACAGACAAGCACGTTTTAGGAACTAATCAAATAATTGTTTTACTCAGCAAGAAATTGTACGTTGGATATTTCCATTGGGATTCGGTGCATTTACAACTTTGATACATCGATATAAGTAACAAAATATATGCAATCTTGTTTGAAAATATAAAAATATACAAACAAAGAAGAAGCGTTGTAAGAATACAAAGTATAACGTAATGTATGTATGATCGATAAAACTGATAGAAATAGCAGCAGTAGATTGTCTCAAATTCAAAAAGACGATTCATTTGAATCTCTATATACAATAATGAAGCCAGCTATTTCCGTTGGTCACGGCAATACGCGTGAATGGCTGGACCAATTTCGTAATTTTTGTTGTGTTTGTCAGGAGAAGAATTTTAGGAAAGAAATCCTTATGAAATTAACGCCAAATAAAGAGAACGGCTATTAAAACTTCACGCGTTTGACAGTGGCAATTTCCATAAATTCCATACCTTTAAGAAATGAGCATATAATTCTATCAATTTTTACACAAGTAAATAAAGAATTGTACAATAATCTTCCCAAAGTATCATGAAGCGACTCCCTGTGAGCTGGTTGAGAAGTTTGGGTAAACGTTGGATATTCACTGCCGGTTGGCGCGCGGCCAGCGGCGCTCGCACCACGTATCCACCAGACTTTGAGTTATTGCTGTGTGCATACTCTGTGCTCCTTTTATGGACCTGTATATGGTAGAATATAAGATATTACTTGTATTTGTATTTTAATAACAAGATAAGATAATCTTAAGCTTCAATATGGCTTCAATCCTCTTATTAATAACACATAACGAATCTCGAAAACTTTTGGCTGTTTGTTACATTTTTACTTAAAACTATTCTATATAAAAAATCATACTCCAATGACTAAGCTATAAAAATGGCTACATTTTATTTCAGAATTTAAATTAAGTAGGTATGTGACTGGTGCATATACTGAATTTGCATATTTTCAAACATTTCCGATTATACGCCAATATTTGAAAATTTCACGCAAAATCTAATATCATAATATTATCAAAGTTCATTATTATGAACGACTCGATAATAAGGAAAATAATAGTTGTTACAAATTAATAACTGATCAGCGTCCAATGTCCATGGCAACCTCTATTACATTTATCGGATGCTGGCGATAATTAGATTTTGTAAAACCATGTTAGTTTGTATAAATTTGATTATATTTTATAGGTTAGCCGTGGTAATTTTATTATGTCGGTATATATTTACAAAATTAAACACGTAGTACAATTAAGTTGAATGTTGAATGTTCATGAATTTTGTTCAGAATTAGTAAGAGTGAATATTTCTATGCTAGGTTTTTTAGTTGTTAGCTTATCACCATCACCATTAGTTTTTGTGCACAGACCAAATTCACGAAAATGCAGATGTATTTAACGTGCACATAGCCTATGCTTCTTGGTAAAGATATAACTTTCATACAGTAAAATGACTTTTAAAGATACGATTGAGTATGTTTTGTTTTAAATCGAAACAAACAAGCAAAACTTTCCCCTCTATAATATTAAGCATGTATAATATTAATATATTCTTAGATTTTACTCTTCAAGAAAGGATTTGTATTGAATTAACAAGACTGTATTATTTCCAAGACAACCTGACTACTTTCTTGTCCATGTATATCAAAAGGGTTTACAAAGTTTGTTTGCGGTCGATGACCCCGCAAACTGTTCAATTATTGAAGCGAACATTGAGTGCTAACTTTCTCTGAGATATTTCTAGTGAGAAATATTTTATAACATTATACGTATGTATAACTTTCGAGACGTTATTGTTACAGGTTGTATTGTGAAATATTATAGTACATTTGAAGTGTGGTTAATTAATGATTGACAATAGAAATTGTAAACAATATAATATTACATTGTGATTAAAAGGTAATTTATAATTTTTTGTGCAATATAAAGTCATACTACAATGTCATACATAGTATTATATTATTATATGTCGACATACATAATCCCAGCAATAGAATTTATTCTACTCTATCGTTTTTGTGTACTTATAGGGTGCATGAAGTATACACGTAGTACAATTTATTATACATATAGTAAAATCTGATATTAACAGAATTAAACGGAATTTCTTTCTACGCAAGTAGGATATCAGGCCTACTTTTTTCTTATTTTGTCCTTGATATACTGCTAAATACGTGGTCTAGGAATCTTAGTTACCACGGATGCGGTATACATACGTACCAATAAACTCGACGTTTATTCCTTCAATATAAAAGGTCATGGAGACGCTCAGTGTGGACTGCCGGTTGGGGCGCTGCCAGGCCGTTAGCACTGGTGTCGCAGAGCCAAACATTATCAGCGTCTATAGATAATTGCTTGGAAGGCTTGCGGAATGTTCAATGCTCTTTATGTTTCGTGGAGCCTAGTAGTTGCGTGTTGTCGTGAACACTCAAATGGTGTTAAATTTTGATAAATATTTAAGTTTGTAGCTTATTTATCTATTGTTTAGTGCCTAGGAAGGGATAGCGTAAATTGCTTTTAACGTTATAATATTATATTATACCGCTTAGGTCTGGTTTTTTTTATTGCATTTAAGTAGTTTAATATTAGTATGCATCATAGCCAGCCTGAAAAATAGAGTTACAAATAAAGTGACAGACAGACAGTGAACATTTTTTTCTTAAAATTAGCAGGTCCTAGAAAAAATTGTTTGACTCTACAAAAACGGAATAATTATAACGCAACGAATAAAGTGCATCTCAAGACCGTGAAAATATATTTTATTTCTAAAAAGGAACGCCATTATTATATGAGATTAGATCCTTAAAGTACATAATATGAGGTACATCTAGTAGAGCACAGAACTCATCGTTGGTGGGATTACGTAAGAATGTAATGCTGAAATAATATTATTCCGTCAATTCTCAGACAATTGTGATCCGCGAAGCCGCTTCGAGCTATTGCATTGCCTGTGGGGCTATGAAGTTGGCTTATTTTTAGTTATTTATTTATTTTATTATAATGGAGAATTCAAGTAGCGGTGCATTCACATCAAACGAGCGAATACTCACTCTGACCCAGTGGGGTTATAGTGATATAGTGATATCAAATTATTAATATGCAAACAGGCGTAGAACATTCTTTCGTTGTTCTAAGTGCGTTCAAAAAGGATTGTATGCAATGATCTAATACTGAACAACACTGAATACGAGTTTTCGGTTACACTAAATGATCACGAAAAAATGCTCAGGCTCTGAAATGTATCCTTAGATATTTATAATTCACACGGATTATATTTCTCACATAGATTCAAATGACCAAACAACTATAGGATATAAAAAATACATAAATAGAGCAGTATCTTACGCTAATTTTAAACACAAAAATAAAATCTTATATATAAAATTCTCGTGTCACAATGTTAGTCTGCATACTCCTCCGAAACGGGTGGACCGATTCTCATGAAATTTTCTGTGCATATCGGGTAAGTCTGAGAATCGGCCAACATCTATTTTTCATATGTACCACGGGCGAAGCCGGGGCGGGCCGCTAGTAAATATAAAAATCGCTTGTCTGTTGGCCGCTTGTTACTCAAATGCACCTTACTCCATGTAAATACGTTGAAGGAACATATGTTATCCAGCTCCATTGTTGGATCCATTGGATTTAATCACTCGACCGACAAGCTATTTGGTTCAATATTGTACAGCCATTTATAATAATAAATATCGTATCACTATAAGAAATCCACATTACAAACAGTTAGTAAATTAATTAGCTTACTTCTATTTAGTAAAATAGGTACTTATACAGGGTGTCCCACTGTTGGTATACTAATCTCAAAGGAGATTATAGTTTTGCATACGCTGAGTACGTAAAAAATACTTATATAATTCCAGACGCATTTTTTTTCAAATAGATGAATTCTTAAAACTCTATGTGTACACCCATAACAAGCAACCCGCCCAACTTTGCACGTGAGCTATCGTTTAAGATTATGTTTTCATAGACAAAATGCTCACATTGGAGAAGCGGTATATGCCGGCTGCGCGAAGCTAGAGAAGAAAACATGGATTTTCAGGAAAAATTTTGCAAAAACTTTTTGACGTAATTTTGTTGTTTAAGTATTTTTTACGTGATCAGTGTATGCAAAACTACAAGTCCCTTCGCGCTTAGTATACCGATAGTGGGACACCCTGTATAAAGTGAATCTAGATTACTTACATCATCATATGATCAAAATATGTGATCATGAAGATGAATTCATTTTTTATTAATTCGCAATGAATTTATGATCCAAATAAACGTGAAAAAAAATAGTTTTCCAACTATGGTTTTGCCCGCGTGAATTTCAAGTTAGCAACAGCTGTTCCCGAAACAAATTTCTACCCTCAATTTCACCGATCAAATTGGTCTGTCGCGACAAAAAGAGCCCTATAACATTCTCTATATTTCGTCTATCTATATGTAGGTACCTACTCACACGAAAATTCATTCAAATAACATTGTTATGACGCACAATATCCCTTTCAGCAGAAAATATAAACTGAAAATATAATAACATCGCAGTAGATATTCTTTGACAGTTTGTTTATTTCTGAAAGTGAAATTTAAAGAACACAAAAGTAAATTGCTTCTCCAACTATATACAGCTTTTCAAATTAACTTTACACAAGAGAATATTTAATATTTACATTATTGATGTTGCTTCGTCTACTTTAGTAGCGATGAACTAGAAGTTTTTATAACCTTTTTGTATTATAATTATGTATAAGTTATTCTGCTTCAAATAAGTTATATTTTACAATTGTAATAATATACCATCTCTTAATTTCAGATCTTACAAACCCACATAAATATTTTACATCGTAAAAACCAGCTGCTAATCATTTATGTTTCAATTTTTATTAGCATATTCTGTAACGCGAAACATAAGATAGAACATTAAAAATATTACATGCATTATTCATACAGACTATAAAACATCAGAGCCCTTTACTGTTATCGGAACATAAACCAATAGGAACGTAAACTGCCTCTGAGATTAGCTGAGACGTAGCTTTATAAGCCCAGCGTTTCTTACGACCATTGTTTATCAATGTTACGAGGTTTTTAAACCCGCGAACGGGGTGTAAAAAGTTTTACATGACTTGTAGAATGTAGATGTACATCTGTGTTTCTATGTGTGCGTGTATTTGAGTTTGTGTATGTTATAGCGTTGTGTATTTGTGTATATATCAGTTTCATTGTAACACCCAAATTAATAAACTGATATGAATGTAATTTTTGTCGAGTATCTTCTCTATTGATGGCATATTGATGGTTATTTGTTTGTGAAAAGCTGTCATATTCAGCTCTCATTTGAATTTCAATATAAATTCGATTAATTTTGAAGTTTGAAATTCTGTTGTATTTATACTATTTCTCAACCTTTACTGCACTAATTCATTACAAAATAGCCGTGTTTCTCTATCGGGTCTCGAAGTCACGTCAAACTCAAACTCAAACATTTATTTATTCAATTAGACTTCTTCTAGAAGCACTTTTGAAACGTCATTAAGTACATATTTTTAACATTTACCACCGATTCGGAAAGCAGTATCTACGGAGAGGAATCGGCAAGAAACTCCATAGTTGCTCTTTTTAATCATGTCACATTTACAATTTTACAAATTACATAATATGTAATATCTTTTCGGTGCTAGGCGTAGACTTCAACCACTGTAATAAGGCGACTATTCATACATAATAAAGTCTGATATTGTTTCCATTCAATTAATTCTAAAACAATTTATCGCTCGCATCCGGAACATACAGCACATTAATATGAATCAGTCAAACAAAATTGTGATAAGCGATAATAGTCCTAAGTTACACTGACCCATGCGTGAATCTTTCGTGCTATCATAATGCATTTAGCCGCATGTCGTGTGACATACCAAGCAATATCTTCAGGGGAAAATGATTTTAATGGCCACAGTCATAGTGTTGAGAATTGCAATATGGGTGGGTATTGTGATATGTGGTGGAGGGTATGATAGAGTAAGGGAAGTCAATATAACTGACGTCAGAGTTAAGATCGATGTCTGTGTGTCCAGTCTATTATAGTTTTTATTTAATGTGTGTTTTTCTTTCTTTGTTTTGATTTATTTTTGTTTTGATGTAGTTTTTGAAGTAAAACTTCTTTAGGCGCGACTAGGGAGTAACTCAGATTTTTTTTCTGACGTAAGTAACGCTGTGTAGTTTCCGCCATTTAAAAATAATAATTCTGATTGGTTGTAAGTATATGTCATATACTACACGCTTCTTGACTTATACGCCAGCTAGTGGCAAATATCATAATCAATTAGGATTATTTATTTTCAAATTTTCAAACGGATCAATTGTGAATAGCAAAGTGAATGAAAAATTCAACAGTTTTAAAAACATTATTTTAAATTGCAAAATTTTTTGAAAATCTCTAAATATACTTGTTTATTTATTGCTTTTAAAATAAGTAAATTAAAAATAAATTTTCTGACAATTGCGACATTTTTAGACCGGGAGATACTGACACAAAATTTCGAGTCATTTGTAACAGGATGGCGGTTCTACAGGGTTCTTAGTACGCAATGACAAAAAGAAAAACGATGGTGTGAACGCTGGAACCGGCGGCTTAGTCGCGTGGGCGTTAGTCGAACTCGACGGAAAAATAGCGAAAGTCAAACGATTTGTAACACAAAAATTTTAGAATTTACCGATAGCCCATAAAAAAGAAGTAGGCGGTAGTGTAATGCCATACTTTTCCGGTGTGAATTACAGCCCACCATACCGACGCGAATGTGTTGATTTAAATAAAACAATTATTCAACCATTTGTATCAGGCTAACTTTTGCACAGGTAACCATCGTCGTGCCATTTACGAAAATCGCCATGCCATACTTTTCGGACGATTCCAAATGGTCGCCATACCGCCGAAAATCTGCAATTTTTTTTTATTTCGTCAAACTTTTTGTACCAGTATTGCATTTGGATTTTTGGAGAGTATTTGATAAAATGTGACCATTATTATATTTGCCATACTTCTAGTAGGGGGAAAAAGTGCTGTCATACTTGAAAAATTAATTTAGTATTAATTTATATAAGTGAAGATTTCCAACACCTACATCTTTGAAATTTTGTATTTATATTCGTTGATCCTCAAACTTACAGGAAAAATAAGTGCCATACTGTTACAAATCGTTTGACTTTCGCTATTTTCCGACGAGTTCGACTAACGCCCACGCGACTAAGCCGCCGGTACCAGCGTTCACACCATCATTTTTCTTTTTGTCATTGCGTACTAAAAACCCTGTAGAACCGCCATCCTGTTACAAATGACTCGAAATTTTGTGTCAGTATCTCCCGGTCTATTTATAATATTCAATAACAAGGTTATATTGACATGTGCGTTTTATAAATTTATAAAGAATAGAAAAAATTCGATCACGAGGCGGGAC
>CAJQZN010026986.1:0-12435 GCA_907164685.1 Colias eurytheme
GTGCGCAACCCCGCGCAGGACGACGCGGACAGGGACAACGTGGGGGACGCTTGCGATAGCGATGTGGATAGGGACCAGTGAGTATACATATTTCAGGACAATCACACACGTCACACGGCATGATCTGATCCCATACTTACTAAGCTTTAGCGACTACATAGCGACGTGTGCGAAAATGTGGGCTACGTGGATAGAGACCAGTGAGTATATACATAAATATATCAGGACAATCACACACGGCATGATCAGATCCCATACTAAGCTTTAGGGACCAGTGAGTTATATTAAATAGATAAATAAATATTAAAAAAAAAGTTAATTTTATTTATCTAGTACAAAGGTCCCTTCAGCTGGAATGAAGGGATTTAATAATAAAAAAAAAAAAAATCACACGTCGCGGAAGAGTTCCTACCAATACCCGCGGTCCCATCATTAAAGCCGCTCGACGAAACACAGTGGGGCTTTAGTCGATTAGAGTCCGACATAATCCACGGCTTCTTCCCCCGGGGCCGTGGGTATCTACTATCTATGCAAGATTTCCCCACTTAAAATATAGGACAATTTTCACACACGGCATGATCTGATCCCATACTAAGCTTTAGCTTGTGTTATGGAAACCAGATAGCTGATAAACATACATATACAGTGTGGAAATTTACGATGGGCCCTGGAGTACTTGAAATACTGAAGATAGCAAATTTTTCTCAATGAAACATTCCATTATTTTTGAAAATTCCTTTGCTTTGACTGGGAATCGAACTAACTGAAAATGAAAAATGGGCCCATTGACCATACTGTATAATTTTAAATAAATACTTATACAGATAATTAAAACCCAGACATAGAGAAAACATCATTGTTCATCACACAAATATTTGCCTCGGGTGGGAATCGAACCCACGACCTCTGGCTTGGAAGGCAGGGTCACTACCAACCAATCCAACTGGTCAGTCAATCATTGGAAAAACGCATACTGTTTTTGCCACTTCTATCCCAGAAAATTTCAAAATAGCTTATTATGCTTTTAGAGATGGAATCCAAGATGGTCTGGACAATTGTCCCAATCTCGCGAACAGTGATCAACAAGACGTGGACGGTGATGGGAAGGGAGACGCGTGTGATGATGATATCGATGGTGATGGAATACCTAATTTGGAGGATAACTGTCCGTTGGTACATAATCCTGACCAACTTGATACTAACGGTGAGGAAAATAATTATTTTTATACTTGGTGAATAATGGGAATAATGATTTCTTGATCTTGTCACAAAGAAAAATGATCGTAGAATAATAAAAAACATTGATAATTAATTTCTTGTGATAAAGAAGAACAATTATAAAATAATTAAATTTTCACAAATACCTATTTCATAATTTAATTAAAAGTTTGAATTAAAATGTTCATGAATTTGTTTTGATTTGAAAATTTTCTGATGTTTATAAAATTCAAAATAATCTGAAAAACATACGGAACTAATTATAGGAGAGTAAACTTACAATTATTCTAATGAAGGTTAATAATTTTTTATAGGTGATGGTATTGGTGATGTGTGTGATAATGACAATGATGGTGATAAAGTCACAAACGACTTGGATAACTGTCCAAACAACTCGAAGATATTCCGTACAGACTTCAGGTAAGACTAACCAAAGGATAGCATTTTCTTAAAAAGAAAAAAAGTATCTCGAAATAAACAGACTTATTGGAGATTTTGCTAATAAATATTATCACATAAAAACTTGCATTGCATCTACACTATTTTTCATAAAATCCTACTAAAATCATACAAAAAAAAATCCTGAACACGAATGCAGAAGTTTTACATTAAAATTGAATTCAACTTTGTAGTCAAAATAATTAATTTTCCTTTACAAATGTTAATATATTTCCCAGAAACTACATGACAGTACGTTTAGACCCAGAAGGCACATCCCAACAGGACCCAAATTGGGAAATAGCTAACGAAGGAGCAGAAATTATCCAAACACTAAACTCTGACCCGGGTTTGGCTGTGGGCTTCGATAATTTCGGTGGTGTCGACTTTGAAGGGACTTTCTTCGTTGATTCACAAATAGATGACGATTATGTTGGCTTTATATTTGGGTGAGTTGATTTTGTGATGATTTATAAAATTCTGTGATATAAAATTTATGTTAAAATGTTTGTAATCAAGCTTCACAGAAATGGGTTGACTGATTTTCATGAATTTTCGGAAAATATCCTAAGTTTAACATAAATTACTTCTCTGAATAAAAATATCTGATTTAAATAAAATGACAAAACTGATAATTTGAAACGACGAGGTCGTAAATAACCAATTTGAATATTTAATCATTTCTTTACCACAAAGGAATAGATCTTAGGTCTATAACTTATATCGTTCATCTAATTCTTATCTTATTTGAATAATTTAGAACCTTTTCAATTCATTTTATTATCTTGACTATCTTTTATTATTAGCTATTTTAACTGACTTCGAAAAGTAAAAGAAGGAGGTTCAATTTTCATCTGCATTTTTTTATGTAATATACCTATTGCCTTGTTGCCTTATAACTTCTTGGGCCTTTCCAATAAATAGGCATTTTTTGTCCCGAACATTTTCTGGGTATATTCAATAAATAGCTATCTATTGTCCCTATCTGGGTTATATTAATAAATTGACACCTATAATTAGCGGCCTTTACACGCAAACTCTATCGCGCGTTCTGTGGATCGTACAGGATTACGCGCGGGAAAGCCTGCACGCTCAATCGCTCGCGATTACCTTTGTATGTCTTAACACGTTAGCTGCGAAACAGGGCTTGAAACACCCTGTCCGTGTCTCGTCGTTATAGCGGTAGGAAAAAACTTAAACTTCTCTGTCGTGCGGGAGGCATAACTTCCATCTGGTTCAGTGTAGGAAAGTGATATCTATATATCTGAGATGTGCTATTGATTCCTAGTTCAATGGTATACCGACCTTAATACCGGGTTTCTTAGACCTCGTGCCGCACTGAACAAATAAAAATTCTAACACAGTGCGGAACGAGGTTGCGAACACCTCGTACCACCGCGCACCTCGTACCGCACCCTAAGCTAGCTTCACGCGGTTAGTGTTGTGCAACGCATTCGAGACTATTTGTGGAACAACTTATTGAAGCTTTTACAAAGAAGGACTTGAATGTGGATACAGGTAATTTTCAAACATCCTAACTACTCGTTATAATAAATATCGTTAATAGAAACGTGAATGTGACATGTTGAGTAACTTTCTTCAAATAGGTTGATAATCATGATTACTATTAGTGTGTTTGTTCATTGAATCAACTAGCGGCAAATCCAAAACACCCGGCAATCGGTGTATGGCTCATCAAAATTTAACTCTTGCCCAAGTCAACAAGCCAACAAACAAGGCACATCATCTCTTAAAGGGATCAAAGAAGAGGAGATGTGTAGGATGTTACGAAAAACTCCGCACCTTCTTAACAAGTCGTGAGGCCAACAAAAAAGTAAAGAAAATTCTCACAGAATGCACTGGTTGCAAACAATATTATTGTTTGGCCTGTTTTAATGAGTTATAATGAGGAATAGAGTGTGGGTCCGATTTCCCTGAGTTAGCATCCAAGTTTACGTCTTTATAATTATTAAAATGTATAAATTCATTCTTGAACTCCGGTCTGCATCGTGCAGACATGGGTGTAAAAGTCTCACTTTAGTTAATAAATGTATTTATAAAGTAAATCTGGTTTTCTTTTGGGGCCTCCGGCTGCGGGAAATGTAATTAATGAAAAACATCCATAAGTTTGATAAATAAATACAATTAAATAAAATCGATATTTCTTTTCCCATCACTAAATTATATGAAAAACTGCTATTGTTCAGTGCGGTATGGGGTACATCAGACCCCACATTTTATTTTACCCATAGAATCTAAACTAACTAATCGAACCACGGGCTTTAGGATGGGGATAGGGATTTAGGATGAACTCATTGTTAATAATAATCACGACAAAAGCCGCACACTTTGTCTTATTTGGCGCCAAAAAAAGGATTTTGGTCTCCTACGGGCGGTGGGGCTTAATATGCCTCGTGCCGCCACAATCTCTGGTATAGGACAAGGTTTAAAACGACCCGTAACGCAGTAATGGAAAGTACAGATATATCTGTGCCGCAGTGAACGTGTTAACTGCGACACTTGTTCTTTCGCGCGCGATTATTCGTGTTTGCTTTCCTTAGCGGAATGAGCGGCCGTGTAAAGACTAATCGCCCGTGATAGACCACGTGAAAGAGGCGCGTGTTGGAGTGTGTGCAATGCACACGGTTTTATCGACAACCGCGAGTGATAGAAGTGAAAAAATGGAGACAAGATATCGGGTGGCGCAAGTTATCATGTTTGCTGGTTTAATTGAACTCAAAAAGAAACGTTCAGTGTGGGTTAAAAAATATAGACAGCAATATTTTCACATGCCTTTGATTAAAGAATTAAGATAAAACTATCCAGACGATTTCAAGAATTATTTGCGTATGAATAATGAGCTATTTATTTGCTCCACGTGCGTATGTCCGCCATCTTATTCGTGCGCGAAAGAATTTGTGTGTAAAGGCAATCACAATACAATCACAGGTACAATCGTGAGTGCGATTGCGCGCGCGACTGATGAGCACGGCATGTGGTCTTTCCTTCCGCGCCCTACACCCTTTATACGCACGATCTTTCACGCACGATTGCTGTTTCATGCGCGATAGAGTTTGCGTGTAAAGGCCGCTATTGTCCCTAATATTTCCTCAAATTTTCCAATAAACAGATACCAGAACAACAAACGATTCTACGTAGTAATGTGGAAGAAGAACACACAGACATATTGGCAGACCACCCCCTTTAGAGCGGTAGCAGAACCCGGGATACAACTAAAGGTCGTCAATTCGAAGACCGGTCCGGGCAAAACTTTGAGAAATGCACTTTGGAACACTGAGTCTACTCCTGATCAGGTAATTTGGGTTGAATCTGATGAAATTTATTAATAGGGCAGGACTTTTTTGGTAATATTTGCTATTTTTGATCAATATTGTTTGCTCATTGATGAATTTAATCAGAGATATTTTAGTTTAAAGATGAATAAATATTTTATGATATATGAGATGTTTACAATAAAATTGGTTTTGATCCAACTGTCTTACTGGATACAGGAAAATTGGTTTTGCTATTGGCACAAATTGCTCCGTCAAAATAACTTTTTTGCTTTTACGTACTTAATATTATTTTTAAGCTATTGCATAGCTTCTATTGCGGGCCTTGAGCGCGGGGACCGAATCCAGAAATTCCGTAACGAAAAACCTCACGCTCCCCACTCCGACGGGCACGGAGGTGTGGCTTGAAGGCATAGCATGCAATAGCTTTACCGCGGCAGTCCCCGAGTGCCACACGTCTTTTTTTTTATTGTTTTTAATCGAGTCCAAGTGTCTTTTTTTGTGTCGATTTTATTTTAAAACTTTCACTTATTTCCTACATTTCTAACTACGAAGAATTTAAATTCCTCTAATCTATTTTTATCAGGTCACACTCCTCTGGAAAGATCCTCGTAACGTAGGTTGGCGCGAAAAAACCGCCTACCGATGGCGTTTACTTCACAGACCTAAGATTGGTTTAATTCGTCTTAAAATTTATGAAAATAACAGATTGGTCGCTGATTCTGGGAATGTATATGATTTCACTCTGAAGGGTGGAAGGCTTGGTGTGTTCTGCTTCTCGCAAGAGATGATCATCTGGTCTAATCTGGTTTATAGGTGTAATGGTGAGTATATTGAATATTTTTTCAGGTATTAAATAAGTAAACAACAATAAGAAAAAATCTTACTTATAATTTAAGTTTAAATCTTGGAAATTATCACAGGTTCATCAACAAAATAAATAAGTTCTGTTAATAATATTTAGTGCACTAGAAATTTTTATTTTATGGTTAAATATTTTTTTAAACTGAGTACAATTCAAATCACATACAGAAAAATACAATTTACAATAATTCTAAACATGCAAAGATGATAATAATATTTTAGAAATTATATTAGAAAGCAGATTTCAAATTATTTGCTCATACAATTTATGAGCCATATTTTCCTTTGTTTCTTTTTCAGACAAAATTCCATCCAACATCGTGTCCGAGTTGCCAACAAGACTTCTGAAAAAGCTCGAAGTCGACCACGACTTTGTCTACGCTTAATTCTTTTTATATAATAAAAAATATTAGCTTCAAAGTTAATAAAATGTTTATGAAAGCAAATACTCTGAAGTTTAAATCGATAAATAGTGAAAGTTTAAAGACCTTAAAGGCCAAGCTTGTTCGTTAATATTAAATGTCTAATCATGAACGTTGTTAACAGTTTTTCTTTTGAACTCTTTCGTTTTTAAATTTTAACGTCTTCAAAATGTGTCGCGAATTAATAACAGTGTTTTAATTATATAATTTTAAGTGGACATTAATTGTAATTGCTTTAAATATTTTAGCTTTAATATCCCCGTAACCAAATAATAAATCCAAATATCCTTTAATATGTTTTCTTTGAGTTTGTAGAGATTATAATTTTAAATATATTTGTGGGAAAGAACAGGAAAAACTTCAGATTAATTAAATTTATTTTATAAGTGAAACCTGAATGTATATCATGATAGAATTTCGTGTAAATACAATAATGTTGCATGAGATCCCAAATGATGTTAAAATAAGTATAAATTTTAATAAAAGAATCCAACTTATATTGTGTTTTATTTAAAGTACCTATTATAATTTCCCAATTTTGCAAAATTGAATATTCTGGTATTTCTGGGAACCAGATGGAATTCTATTGACAAAGTTTGTTTCCTTTTAAAGCACAAATATATTTGCATTGGTTCCCGTTCAGAGTATCGAGTTTTATGCTCATGTAATACGGTTCTTGGACAGGGGCAATGTTATAATATTACGTTTAGATTTCTCGAAATAGCTCCAAGGCATTTGATTAAATTCTGTGGAGAAGAGTTCAGTATGTAGGTACTGGTATTAAAAGTAGAATTTTGTATTAAAAAAGGTATCAATACCTGTAATTTGTATTTTGGATTCAAGGTTTCGACTGGATCGTTATTAATAATTGTAGCTAGTCTTTGAAAAAAAATATTATAGAGATAATACATGAAACTTTTTTCAGGAATACTTTCAGAACTTTTAAGTATCCATAAACAATAAAATAAAATACAAATCCATAAAAGCCAAAAGGAAAGAAATATCTAACTGTCATTAAGATATCTATTTTGCTATCAGTGTACAGGAGTTTTCTATTATTTTGAACAATTTTAAGATGAATTTAAATACTGATGAAAATACACAACTAACGGATAGGGAGAGTCCGATTGAGGCCAAAGTTGAGGAACCAAAGGAACAAGAAACTAAAAGCGTAGTAACGAACATAGGCGATGGAACGGACATGCAAAGCTCAAAATTGACCGTCGAACCACGAGCTAGTTCGAGCAAGACTAATAGAAAAAGCATCAGGAGGCGTCGTAAATATGAAGCCAGTCGCTCAATCATACCACGCAGTTCTAAAACCAAGGCTAAAAACTTGATACATAATATAGCGAGAGGGATAAAAGTGCGGGGCGAAGCACAGCTAAGAATATTACACAGTACATCTATGAGGAGAAAGGCGGCTAAGTCTGAGGCGATGTTGCGACGTAGATTACGAATGACAAGGTCGTCTGAATCCTTTGGAACGTCAGGGAAGTGTCCACGCTGTGGCCATGCTTCTTGTAATTGGTATCCTAATAATAAAAAGTTTTAAATGTCGGTTTGTTTAGAATATATTGTGATTTTGGATAATTTGTAATTGTGGTTTGTTAATAAATGTTATCATCTTCAATGTTTCCTTTTTGTTTCAATTTAATTTTAAACTTACCACTACACACCTCGTTTAAACCATACTGAAGTAAAGGTTAACTTTTTTCCTGCATCCAGGCGATCTGTTCATGGATCAATAGGTATTATACATTTGATTGATTGACCTGTTTTCGTAATTACATCAGAAGCATAAACAGACTGAGATGCCTCGGGCTAAAATGCTTTACGCAGCTGCTCGCTAATGGCTTAGTACTTGAAAAATGACAGTAGGTACTTAAAAATGCACTTACTTAAAATTAGTTAATGAGCTGAAGTCTTGTTTGCTTTAAACTAATAATGTACAGGAAATTAATTTGCAATTCTGTTAGAAGGAAAGTAAATCCTCGTTCACCATATCATATTGGAACACGTACTACATCGCTTCAAAGCATATTTTATGTTCAATTTTTATGTAGATTAGGTTTTGTTCGTGCTAAAGCCTATGCAAAAGCCTCATTCTAGCGAAATCTTAATCTTAAATTGCATGGTTCTCTTCTTATAGGTACATAATATATTGAGTAAAATGAATATCAGTATGAAGCAACGGTATGAGGTTATCGGAATATTTATTTGAATAAGCTTTTAATATAATATCTGTGCCTATCTATAGCAGTCTTATAGCAGTGATATTCGCTAGTGTTTTCTTATTTTGATTCAAGTACACAACTTCATAAAATTAATTATATCTAAGTAATATATGAAATTGCTGTGCTGTGTTTGTTACCTCTCCGAATCACCTGGACCGATTTTATGAAATTAGGTCTGAGTAAAAGCCAATATCTATTTTCCATACCCCTAAATGATAAGGGTAAGGCAGAACAACGTTTGCGCGGGAAAGCTAGTAACACAATAAATAAGGCGTCGAAAACATGTCGAGAAGTTCCTTCGCTATGATTTTTATAGGTATTAAAATAAAACAAGGAAATAATTATTACAAATATATTTATTGTACCATTGTACACACATTTGTATAACACAGATATTAACTATCACTTAGAGAAACTGACGAATTGTACAGCTAATAAGGAATCCCAATAAGGACAATTCATTGAAATTACTTATAAATATTGTGCTAAAGCAAAGTTGATAGGAATAAAAATATGTTTGTGCATTCACAACAACTGCCATAAAAGAAACTATAGCGATATTTTTCTGTGATTTATATATGTAGAAAATAGTATAAAGTTTTTTAATAGAATGGGAACCGAACAATGCTCACGGGAAAAAGCATTCAGAGCAATTAGAGTCTGACTGACTCTAATAAAATTTAATTTAGGAAAGAAATTATTTCAGTAAATTGTTTTTTTTTCATGACTCAAGTTTTTACGATAGGAAACTCTGATACACTGTATACGAGAAATGTGAAAAATATCGCTATAAGTTTCTTTCAACGAAGTGAGGAAGGTATACAGTCACTCATTTCGGTATAAAACAACAATCAACATTTACAATACATTTACGAAGAAATAAGTATTTCACTAAGTACATCGAGAAATATAGACGCAAAATAAACGTGTCTGTTGCTTTTATAATTATAATCGTATTATGACAATTCAAAAATGTATATTAAGTACTTTTATATCGTCCAATGTGTCGATGTTTTGATATGAAAAGCGTTTAAACTCTTAATACACGATTTTTCTTATACTTTACTAAGTTTCGTTTATACTTTATAAGTTCATTGCGATTGCTGACGGTACAAAAAGGTAATTTACTATTATACGTGTTACTATTTATAAACACAAAAAATCACAATATTTAGAGTTCATAGGTGTTACTTAAATAGAAATATCATCGTAATAAATTATGTAAAAATATATAAGATTATTAAGATTATGCTGATTTGATTTGCGTCCGAAATAATGTTATGTTACCTTTTCTGTACCGTCAGTTACAAGAAAACTTTATTTATTGCATTTGCTACCTTACAGTAATATGTTCCTAAAATTTACAAATGTAATTACAAACTCTATATAATCAATGATTCTATTATATACACTATAATCCAGAGGGTTGCACAAAATATTTGGTATAATTGAACACATTGTGATGAAATTTGATGGTTAACAAAAGTTATAAAATCAAACTCTGTAAACAGTATATAAAAATCCGTTACGATAAATGATTATGTTTGAAAAATTGCACATCACATTTGTACAGATATCGTTGATATGTTTAAAAAGGATTAAAAATCAAGCATTATATTGCCGAGCTTAACAATTTTTAGCGATAAAAAAAGCAAATAGATTTCATATAAAACTCTACTTCATATTAAATTTATCACTTCCGAGAAAAAGCTTTACTAGTTCTAAATTTATGACTATAATATTATAGTATATTTAACATTATTTTAAAATCAGTTCCAATAAAATTTAACGGTTTCTCGACAACGATATTTACACCTCACATAGATTGTATTGTCTGAATATTAATCGTATTCTACGCTGTACAATATTTATAAAGAGATGAAATTAAAATAACAATATTTATTACATTCTTAAAGAATACAAAAATTAAAATCCAATCACACTTTTGAGTGTTATTATGAGAAAATAAGATCATAGTTATTTCGAATCAAAAATTATTGGCTGAACATTGCACGTAACTTCATAAAAAATTTTTTTTTCCTATTTCTGTTTAGAAAAGTTCCTTTATTTCATTGCACCGGAATCAAAATACAATTTTCATGTTATCAAGTACTAAGTAACAGACCAGAGTCTACATGCAGATTAAAAATATTATCAATAACAGATTGCTTTCATACACGCGTTAATAAATAGATACCATTTTCCATTAAGTATAAATGATTCATGTAAATCTTTTTTAAGCAGGCTTAAATTTCAATTTCATATCATTTATTTTTCAGCGCTCAGATTGAAACTGTTAATAAGGTTTCAATATTAATAAAGTACTGTTGCAGTGAAAAATTTCAGCATATTCTTCGCATTTGGTATTCAAAACTATATAAAACCCAAGTCGCAAATAAAGAGAGTGAACTATCACAAGTATGTTCTATTCAGTTTTTAAGATTGAAAACTCTGCATTAATGATATGTTTCGTAGAAATACTATGAAGCATAAACGTTAGAGAACATCATTATCATTAAATACATTTCCAACGTTTGGTAAATAAACTATAGAAATAAGAGAACACAGTGAGCGCAATAACGTATTCAAAGAAATGCAAAGTCACTGCAGATTTATAATCATCATAATTTTCCCATTGAGATGCACTTTAGCGCGACGAACTTTATTGTTCCCCATTTTCATTCTTATTGCTAGTCTTGCAAATATCGAAAGCTCTTCAGTTCGAGTGTTGTAGGTATTTTATTAGTTTATTTTGTGTAAGATTTTATTCAACTTCGGTTTTATGTTATTTAGTATCCATTTCTTCGCAGGTGACAACCTCGTTTAATAAATAAATGGTAACATTTTATAACACAAAAGCATTTAGTAGATATCAATTAATACCTACCTAAATATCAATGACTTTATTTATGGTTCATCTATTCATTAACATTTAACAGATATATTCGTTATTTGGTAAACTGAAGTAAAAAAATTGTATATCACATTATACAAATTAAATTCGATCAAAACTATAATATTATGGATAACGAACATTAACAAGGTACCTACCTACGCGAAATGTTCGGTGATGTTTGATATCATTCCTAATTAATTAAAATGGGAGAATTTATGTTCATTGCGAACTGAATGTATGCGACATGTTGACATTGCCTGGTCCAGATAATAATTCTAGCTATAACATGCTTTCAGACGCACGACGATTAAATCATATGCCTGTCGTTTGCAAATGGAAATATTTGTTGAAATTGTAGACTGTGTACATTGAAAGAGAAGTGCTTGTTTATTTAGATAAAATTTTAGAATAAGGAATGGAGAAAATGCTTTTCATTTATGAAATAGTGATTTCATCGTATAGAAGAGATAATATGTTAATTTATTCATTTCTTCTCTTTCCAAACGGCATTCAAAATATGTATTAGTTTAGAAGTTTTGTAAAAATTGTATGAGAGTATAATATTCTCTACAAATGGAAATGGATTTTGAAGTTTGGAGCATTTAAATGAAGCTCTAGGTTGCCACTAGAGCTCTAATCGCACGTACAAGTGCAAGTAGTGGGAAATGAATCGCTCTGAATACTATTTCATCGGTATCGACGATACTAGATCGTTAACCAAATCGAAAAGATAGTGTTTACACGAAAACTTACTCTATTACAACGAGTTGCGGTACAAAATCGGATGTTCTTCATCCAGCATACAACTTCGGGGGGTGTAAACTGTCCATGCATTAAAGCGACAGAAAATTTATAGCTACACTGCAGAATTAGTGCGATATTTTACAGTTTTTTTTATATGGTACGGGCCTTGAAAACTCATTTTTCAAATGAAAATGGAAAAATGCGAGGAAATTGATTCTGCAATATTTCAGCGCGAAATTAGCAATAAAATCCAATTGGACTTTACGATGAACAAACGCAATAGGGAATACGATAGCGTAAATTACATTGGGATCAACAGATTG
>CAJQZN010026987.1:0-16103 GCA_907164685.1 Colias eurytheme
TTTATGTATGTAGGTATTTACTCACCTGAGTCTTAGTAATAATTGTCGGTTGGTATTCATAGATAGGGCCCATATAACTGGATGGCATCGAATGCAAACCATGATGGTCGATAAATTTCTTCATCACCAGATCCTGTTATTGTGGAATCCCTTATTTTTTTTCAAAATAATATTCTCTGTATAGTCAATAAAGAGTTTCTTTTCTTTTTCAAGTCCTCGATGGTGCAAGGCATTGTCATTTTACTCCGTACCTCACTCCTACTTTATATGCCCAGGCGTCATTGACTAGATTTTTATTTTTATGCATTTTATGTTTCGTGTTCCATATATGCGGTTCTCCTTCAAGTATTTCAATGAATTGAAGAACGTCGTAACTCCAGTTTATTTTGCGTAAGGTGCGGATTCATAGCACACATGCTTTATGCAATATTATGCCAATTAATTTGATTGGTCGAAATCAAACGCAACCACAGCAACATATCATACTACAAGTGGAAAAGCACTAATAGTATAAGGCTTTAGAATAACGAAAAAAGGACACTAAATTGGGTAAAAATAAATAAAACAACATTTTGAGACCCAGGTTTTATTGGATCATTTTTTTACAAATTACTTCTTAGCGGTGACTGCGGCCTCGTCTTCCCGCGCAAAGGTCTGTAAAAGTTCCTCCTTTTTGGCGGCAATACGTTCCTCGCGCCGTTTGCGCGCTTCCTTCACCTTGTTACGGCGAGCCTCGGCTTGGTCACTGGGGAAATAAAGAGTTTTAATTTCAATTAAGCAAAGTGAAAGTTTTAATATTAAAATTGAAACTTTTTTGTGTTATTTCAATAACTGTGTAAAGTAATGTAACTCTTGTATTTTTTATTTTTGCCTAACGGATCTTAGTCGTCCATTAATGTACATAATAATTCAATAAAGGATATTTTATTTATTTATTAAAGTGAAACTTTTATTACATCGTCTCAAACTTTTTGGTCTGTGTAGCGCATGTCGCGTGTATACCTATATATATACCTACTCGGCAGCCGACCGTCACGCGACATGCGCTACACAAAGCAGTGTTCGGAACCGTTCGAACAGTTTCACTTTTACCATGGTTTTCATAAAACCACACAACATTTTTTTTTTATTTTTTATTTTTAGTACAGTAAGTTTTATAAATGAGAGAATTTGATATTTAGTTTTATAGCATTCAAATGCTTTACAAATGAGTAATTTACAAGTATAAAAATATCGTTTACGAGAATCATTCTAGAAGGACATGTAGCAATGTTTATATAATAACTAACGGTCCGCCCCGGGTTCGCCCGTGGTACCTACATGTTTAAACTATCCTATCTCTCAAGTTGGTTCGAACAGCACATGGTGTGCGAATTTTATTATAATCGGTTAAGTGGTTTAGGAGTCCATTGAGGACAAACATTGTGACACAAGATTTATATATATTAAGATTTCAATCAAAGCTAAATTGGATTAAATACTTGGGTATAAAGCGTTGTCTAATACTCCTATTGTTATCATAGGAACCATATGAATTATGAAGTCCCTTACTGAAGATGGTCTATCATTATTTTTATGTGAAAAGGGCCCTTCTATGCCTTTACCATGCAGATAAAACTGTTGTAGTTAGTTAGTAAGAGCTCAAAATAAGTAATACATTTATCTCATATAATCTGCACAAAAAGTTGTGCAGATAAGGAATTCAGTGATTGTAAATACTATTGATTCAGTAAAATTCAAATGTATAAGTGATTTCTTTACAAAGTCAATACTAGAGTATAGAGATAATCTTCAATAATACAATCAGTGCATGTAAAATTTACACAAAGGGGTAATCAATGTTGAAAATGCCTACAATGAGTGGTAAGTTAGTAGTTAGTACTATAAGTACAGATAAGATTGTGTGTCTAAACACATAAAACTGAAAGAATAGAATAAATTCGATTGCTCTGGAATGACGCGAAAGGGTACTAGTCCCGCCTCGTGATAGAATTTTTTCTATTCTTTATAAATTTATATTTATAAATTTAGATAAGATTAGTTTCATTACTACTTCAACATTCATGTCATTAATCCTTTTATTATCCTACTAATACCTAAAACTGAAGACTAATGGATTCATAATTACTTGACACCTACCAAATCGTATGTCTAAAACTGGCCCTTGATACTGAAGGTCTAAAATAAGGAATACTGAAGGTTTCCATATAACATTTGTAATTAAATGAAGCAACTTTCTGTTAATTGTCACCTCGCATAAAACAAAAATGAATGTATCTATAGACATTGTACCGAACAAACCAGCTTTCTCCCAGTGTAATTATTATGCTCAATTACATTTCATATTCACTGCAATTGATGGCTTTTCACTTGAGATATAAGTAGTTGGACATGTCTTCATATGAACTCTAGGCTTTAATATAATTATAAAATCTTGTGATGCTTTCTTCATAAACTACAAATATTTAGATTTCAGTTAAGCTATTATACAATATCAAAAAATAATCATCCAATTTTGAATTCTTGTAGCAAGCTAACCATGAGTAACAGTTCAAATATGAACAAGTACCTAGTCTATATTATTACTCAACTAGCTTTCCGCCCGCGGCTTCGCCCGCTTTGTCTAAAACATAATAAATTATATACTAAAATCTTACTCTTGATTCAAGAGTCTTGAATCACTCTATCTATTAAAAAAACCGCATCAAAATCCGTTGCGTAATTTTAAAGATTTAAGCATACATAGGGACAGAGAAAGCGACTTTGTTTTATACTATGTAGTGATAAACTCTATGACTCAAACCGAGTCCTAGCTTTCAACACAAGTCTATGAACAATACAAATAAAATCCTTCCAACTATTTAGTAGTCTACTAGCGGTCCGCCCCTGCTTCGCCCGTGGTACCTACATGCTTAAACTATCCTATCTCTCAAGTTGGATCGAACTGCACATGGTGTGCGAATTTTATTATAATCGGTTAAGTGGTTTAGGAGTCCATTGAGGATGAACATTGTGACACGAGATTTATATAATATACTAGCTATCTGCCCCCGGCTTCGCCCGCGCAGTCAAAGAAAAACCCGCATAGTTCCCGTGGGATTTCCGGGATAAAACCTATCCTATGTCCTGGGGTAAAAAGTAGCCTATGTCCTTTCTCGGGTATCAAAATATCTCTATACCAAATTTCATGCAAATTGGTTCAGTAGTTTAGGCGTGATTGAGTAACAGACAGACAGACAGAGTTACTTTCGCATTTATAATATTAGTATGGATTAAGATAAACAAAACATTCCAAATATCCCGCTCACCTCAACATCTTACTCCTGGCCTTCTCCGCCTTCTTCCTGTGGATATACTCCATAAGGACACGCTTGTTCTTGAACACATTACCCTTCGCCTTCATGTAGAGCGCATGGTACAGATGCCTGTCTATCTTTTTGGCCGTTCTGTACTTGAGTAGCAGCTTACGGAGTACCCTTTGTCTTTGCACCCAGAGTTCCTGTAAGATTGTGTGTGCTGTATTTGTGTAGGCAAAGGGGGCGCAGGACTTAGAAAATTTTTGATGGAGTTGGTGTCATTATAACACCTATTTATTATTGTTTTATCGTAAAGATTACGCTAATATAAGCATGTTTTATAGGAACAACTTAACTCTAAAATCAAAAATGGCCGAGATATTCGCCCTCAAAGATTGATGGTTTTTATTAGGCTAGGTTAGGTTTCTTAAAAAAAAACTACACAGAAATAGCATCGACTCGCAAAAAAAAAAAATTTTTCACTTTGGATCAAAAATTTTTTAAGTCCTTACTTTGCGCCCCCTTTGCTTTAGGCGGACCCAAATGGCATTTTTTTAAATGCCATATCCATAGTCAGCGCTGAATAGGTATAACAACTACCAATTTGTATCAAAGATGAAAAAATAATAATAATATTGAATGAAAATTTTTTAATATAGACTGATTAAACGATGAATGCATATTTGTATTACTTTAGTTATGGGTATTTTATAAATATCATTAGAATAAAAATATACTAATACTAGCGGTCCGCCCCGGCTTCGCCTGTGGTACATGTTTACGTTTTCTTTACATAAGAACCATCCTCGTACTTCAAGGAATATAATAATAAAAGAATTATCGAAATCGGTTCAGCCGTTCTCGAGTTATGCGCTTACCAACACATTTTGCGATTCATTTTTATATATAAGAAGAAGATTATAAAGCTGAAGAGTTTGTTTGTTTGTTTGAACGCGCTAATCTCGGGAACTACTGGTCCGATTTGAAAAATTATTTCGGTGTAAGATAGCCCATTTATCGAGGAAGGTTATAGGCTATATATCATCACGCTACGACCAACAGGGGTGGAGCCACGGGGGTGAAACCGCGCAGAGCAGCTAGTAAAAATATAAAGACAAACCTATTAAAGCAAGAAAATTAACAGAATTGAATTATAAAATAATTCAAATACATACGTAAATATTGAATAGATTATTGTTGATATTTACATAGTATCCGACCCAACCAAAATTGTCATATTATTTTTCACAAATTGTAATGAGAACATACGCATTAAACTTCCTGGTGTATAATGTTCACTATTCTTTGAAACATTACAAATTTCATTATATTTTTGTGCTTGGCCACTTTAAAATCCCCTTATCATTTCAAGTTAATACACTCAATTTTTCTTTTAATTAGATTATTCTTGTTGATGATATACTTACTTTCTGTGGCATACGTGCATTAGCTGTACCTCTCCTTTTACCAAAACCACAGTGACGACCCTTTCTACGGGCCTCTGTGTTCTTGCGGACGCGAGCACGGGAGTGCACGGCTACGGGCTTCTTGATGACGAGACCATCCTTGATCATCTTACGGATGTTCTGTCCTATAATTTAATAACTATTTTTAGTAACGGAGGAATCATATTGCAATCATCATTGTGATTATTCGAATAAAAATAATTGAATTTTAGGTATGATGGTCGACGGTGCGTACACCAAAAGCATACTTACTGGAGTTGGTGTTGGCGATTTCATTGATCTCATTTGGATCTAACCACACCTTCTTTTTACCACATCGCATAACAGAGGCTGCAAGCCTCTTTTGTAATTTGAGGGAACTGAAATATAAGAAAATATTTTTGAGAACCACATGGTTGTACGACCGACAATGTTGACAATGTGAATATCTTGAAATTATACGATAAGACTTTGGAAAACAATAATATATCGGTAAACGCGCACAATACACAATAAATATGAGTACTTTTTCGCGAAAAAATATAATTAAACTATAAAATAAGGCAAACCTAACCTCATCCTGATTCGGTGAGATCCAACGCACACAAGAAAGAAATATGGCGGTTAACGAATTTGGCAAGTCTGTTTTAAAGTTGCCATATATAAAAAATAAAGATAATATTTCTTCTGTATTCTAATAATTTCATTTTAATAACTATATAGATCTATACTCAGTATAATCATTTTGTTTTTGACCGTAATAAAAATGACATATTTAAAATTATTTTTTTTTAAAGTAGGCAATATTTAAGGCATAGTGAAATACATTCGTGCGAATCTGTCTACGGTGCGAATCAAGGTGCGAATCATGTGCGAATCGTGCGAATAGCAAGACGAATAACGAGCACGCGTAATATACGTAGGTATAAACATTGAATTTTCTATCCGCAAACATGAAATTATTGTAAACTGTTTACGAATGTGTGTACAGTGGCCTGTATAACGTCACTCTTTTAATAGATATTATGTATACAAATATGCTGTCGAGCGACGAACCAAAACAAAACAGATACAGTGTGTAAATGCGATCAAAGCTTGTGCTTGATCATCGTCATCAGCCTATTATGTTCCCACTGCTGAGACACTTCACGTTTTTTACATTTCTTATTTTTTATAATATATGCTGTTTCATAGAGGATTATACTTTGAAGATGATCAGTTATTTTTAAATAAATGATTAGATGATTAAATGCGTTGTGATTTTAATTGGTTTTTTGCCAAATAATATAACGGAAATGCCCACAGATAAGTTTTGCAGATATCAGGAAAACTCGGAGCAGGAAAATGTCAAGCGATGACGTATGGCGGACTGACAACTGACAAGTGAAGTGCCAATTAACAAAAGTCAATGACTGAAAAAGAAGAAAAAACAAATAATAATATAAAATGATGAGAATTGAAGAGTAATTAATATTAACCCGCCATTGGTGACCTCATATGTCTGTGAGACCGGGCAGTTAAAGAAACCCAAATATTTTTGTCACCGTTTATCGAATTGCACTGTGATTTCGAGTAGCTGCCTAATTTCGCGCCCCCTACCCTACCCCTACCCCACGACAGCGACGCGGGCGCACGTTACTGAGTTTTGGCCAGCGTTCCCAACCGTACGATAATTATCGTACAAACACGATAATTTGGTGCCTACGTACGATGTACGATAGCATGTTATTATCGTACGCTGATTTTACGATAATTTCTATCAGGCAAATTTCGAGAATTTATATTATTTCACCCATACAAATATGATATTTTGACGTGTTTTATATCGAACTTTCATGGGAACAGTGAAATTTTGTCAGATTGAATTTTAAACTTGGCGCGTTTATTGAACATAAAGTGGAAATGGAATCGGTTCAGGTCTGTAGTGTGTCTGTAGTCTGTACCACGCGTAAAACCAAACTTGCATACTTATCAATATTACAATTTATATGATTTATTTATTTATAATTGACTTTATTCTAAAAAGTACGATAATTTCGAACCAAAAACGCCTAATGTACGATAATTTTACGCCCCTGGTACGATAATCAGCTCACTTCAGGTTGCTAACACTGGTTTTGGCCAAAACCCGGTGCGTGAGACCGGCGTCACCAACTAAGTAAGTAAAATGGTTATTGTGTATTTTTTTTATTTTACTTATTTTGATAAAGCTATTGTTGTAATTTATAGTTTAATCATATAATTCTATTATTAGTAAGCGTTTTGCTAGATTTGATCGATATTTTACAAGAAATTCCGTGTTTTTTGTTCAAATTGTGAACATTGTTTCAGCATGTCTTACGAAAGTAATCAGTGTCGTCTCGAGGCTCTTTTGCAAGAAGCAGTATCTGATGAGGACAGATTACAAACGTCATCGGAAAGTGAATCTGGAAGTGACTTCGAACCAGATAATTTCGAACCAGATCGCACGTAGTACCAATAACTTGCTCTAGTTGTTTGGCTGTTGAAGATGAATGATTTTAGTATTGTATATATTTTTTTTTTTGGTCGAAGTATTACCATTTCTGTTACTTCATTTTATGTTTTCAGTGTCATAAGACTGACTAAGCCTAATTTTACTGTTAAATAATAAAGATTGATGCTTTATTTTTGAGTTTTAAAAAAACTTTGTTAAAATACTTGACAATTTTAGTTATTTCAAAGATGTTGTCTTATGCTAATAAAAGAGATTTGATTTATTAAATACCTATGTTTTATTGACAATAAAAGATCAAATTTTATATCTATCCCAATGAAAAGTAGCATGAACCGTAAATTACAGATAAACTCGTAGTCAAAAACCCCGGTGCGTGAGACCGGGGTCACCAACGCTGTAAGTCAAATTCACGTCACCAATGGCGGGTTAATGTTATTTAGATAATATTGTAATTGCTGAATGTTTTGGTAAAAGTTAACAAAATTAGCTCTGACTAATAACGCCTACACACGTATCAAGTTAAAAATCTGCAGCCCGTGGACTCATTACATCTTCACTTCATTTATCGTAATTACTGAGTATAATGATAAGCAGTCAAACAAGTTTTGTGGAGTTTCAAGTAGTTTACGTGCATTCGCGCTAAGCAAGCGTTGTGTCGTTACGTGTATGCCATTTGCGACTTGTGGTGACTTCGTTAACTTTCACTTATACGGTGGTGTTAATTGCCGATCAAAATGTCGGTCACTAAAATAAATCCCGATTTACAAAGAGAGCGGGATAATTGCACTTTCAATGTTACGGAATTAACCAATTTATTAGATGGTGGTGCTCAAAAAACCGAAGAGAGAAAACAGCGAGGTAATTGTTTATTTACTTAATTCATACTGTGTTGATATCAATTCCCTGCCAAATTTTAAAATAAACGAAAGCACTGATTACGAAAAATAGGCTTCATAATAGATTTTACTGCATACAAACAATGCCTTTATCTTTGACCAGTATAAGGTTCAATATGTTATCTAGATGGAAGTAGACCTACTACTTGGACATAACTATAAATAGAATAATTCAAAACAAATTCTGTACAATTATTTTCATATAATGATGCTGTGCTTGGAACACAAACTTAAACTCATATAAGAATGTTTTGTAGAGTGAAGAGAGAATAGCAAATACAAATTACAAATGTGTAAACAAGATGCAATTTCTTATTGCTTGAGATAGACCATTTCTTACGGTATTTTGGTCAAACATATATTTATGTTCTGGTTACATAAGATTTACATCAAATTATTATTTTGTAGAGGATGTGGTGCTCAAAGAGGGTATCCATAAGGAACCAGTGCCAGCTATATATCTCAGCCATAAGGATAAATATGAGCTGGCCGTTAAGAAATCATGTGCATTATTCCAAATGATCAGGAGACTACAGGAGGAAGAAAATGCTGGCATGGAAAATTACCAGTGAGTCTTATATCTGATAAAGACATTAAAAATATTGTTAGGCTTTTGCAGTTGTATGCAATAGATACAGATATATATAGTATTTTATTTGATTATTATGTATGTCATTTGTTTCCATGTTTTTTAAATGAATTCTTTTAATATTATTATGAAAAGTAATTGTATATTGTATCTACACTAATATTATAAAGAGGAAAACTTTGTTTGTTTGTTTGATTGTAATGAATAGGCTCATAAACTATTGGACCGATTTTAAAAATTCTTTCACCATTCGAAAGCTTCATTATCCACGAGTACGGCTATATATTATCACGCTAAGACCAACAGAAGTGGAGTCACGCGGGTGAAACCGTGCGGCACAGCTAGTCTTCAATAAAATTTTAATCTTTCTGACTTATTTAACACAAGTTAATGCTTAGTATGGAATGAGAATGTGCCGTGTGTGAAAATTGTCCTGAAATATTTATTTATTGCTACTTACACTTCACAAATTATTTTTAAACCTGTCTGACTCAAGAAAACTAATACTTTAGCAATGGATTTACAGTATATTATGTATAACTATACATAATTCTAATGATGTGCCAATCAGCACAGTTAAAGCCTTAATTTTATATGTACATATTTTCCTGTTAGAAGTCATAACAAGATAATTTTTTATCACACCTTTGATTTGTTGTTTTAAACATGTGAATATAGTTTTTTTTTCTTATACATATTTTGCTTTATAGAGCTCTCCTGGGCGGTACTTTAGGAACTGCTATTTTCGGTGACGGCAACCCACTAGCCCTGCACTATGTGATGTTCATACCCACTGTGATGGGCCAAGGGACAGTGGAACAGCAGGCTTACTGGATCGGCAGGGCTTTTAATTTGAGCATCATTGGTACTTATGCACAGGTATGTACAATTTTAAAAATTTCATGAGTGTTTTAGTTCCTAAATTGATTTTTAAATTGATCTATTATTAAAAAGTAAAAACCAATATTTATTTATCTGTATGTAATGTTTAGTCTTAAAAATATATAAATTTTACCTTAAAATAAAATTTGTATTATGTTTCCTAAGACGTCCGTAGTCCATTATGAGAGTACATCGCCTTTTTCCCCGTGAAGTCGCTAGATGGTGCTAGTTTTAAGCCCGTCACGTGGTACCGCCGCCAGCGCCGCGAGTGGTGGGAGACAAAACTCACCACAGTTCCGGCAAGCCACCAGAAATATTCTCATTGTTCGTCTCATAAATGATACGGAATGAATGGTGCAAAAATAACACCAGGAAGACCTTATCTGGACTACGGACGTCTTAGGAAACATAATACAAATTTTATTTTAAGGTAAAATTTATATATTATGTGTTCCGTTTGACGTCCGTAGTCCATTATGAGAGAGTTGTTTGATATCTCCTGGTGGCTTGATAAATAAGATGCAACAATGTGATAGAGTAATGCCCCAAAAAGCTTACATACATCCTATAAACAAAGTATATAATGTATAAAATCATGACTGATAATTATTGAAAATTTGTCTCAATACCGTGCATAAAATACATCCATAAATATACTACAAGTATATCTTGACAACATTTTAATCAGTATAATATGCACTTAAACCTGAGTAGGCTGAAATATCTCGATTGTGATTACTAATGACGAATTAGTATTAGATACACTACGACAATAATATAATAATAATTCCACCCTGTGGCGGAAAGACGGGGGTTCGAATCCCACCTTGTGATCGAATTTATTATATTCTTTAAAAATTTGTAAGTAAATAATAATGTTTATAAACATATCTAGATATAACTAGATATTTCTCCAAATAGATTGATGATGCTACTATAACTGTGTAACATTACCCAGATTTCAAACTCCACTCTAAAAGAGCTCACTTTACCCTGCCACCTATGATAGCCGCTGTAGCTGGTCTCACCGGATGCTGTGTAGTAATAAACAGATTAGTCAGAGAACCTCTTATGGATTGGAAAATGCGCTTGAAACTGGATTCATATTTACATAATATGTGACAATAATTTAGCTAACTTGCGGAATGCGAGGTAAACGCGTCTTCACTCTCGACCCATTGTTTTGAATTGCAATGTAAACAGGAATAAATAGAGAACACGTCCAAAAGCTAATAACAGTATAGTAGCTGCGCGTTAATAAATGCAAACAATTTTTTATTAATTTTATAAATCACATAGTTAAATAATTATTTTTTATTGCTGATTTATTTTAAAAATATCTCGATAAGAGTTTTTGAATAACCTTCCTTACTTTCCGGATTTGTAATTTTGAAAGATTTGTTCTAGCTAAGGAAATACCCTAAGGTAATGTTTGCTTAAATGATCAGATGAAATTTTAATAAAATATTATTTTAATACAAACCGACTGATTTTATGTATAAGAATAGTGTACTAAATCGTCAGTTATACATAATTTAGCTAAGTATTTAGCATCCTTTTATAGCCTGGTCAGTGGCCACCAGCAGTCTATGTATGTTTATTTTTTTAAGCTGTCCATCAAGGTGTACAACAGGTTGACCTATTCAAAATGAGCCATACTTTCAGCTGTAGGTTCTGTATTTGCTTTGGAGTTGAACCTGTGCGTGTTTGTCAGTGAACGATTGAGAGGACTTATCCTGATAGTAGCACGCCTCTTGAGGTCTGGGTGCAAAGAGGGTTTCTTCCACTTGGGTACTATTATAATGAACTCGAGGCAATAGAGCCGGTTGTTTATGACTGTCTTACTTGAAATAACGTAAGCTGTTTGAGCTGTGATTAAAATTTATTTGTAGAATTCGGCTTCCTAGCTGTACAGCCCTAGAAGGTTGTGAAGTGTTCAAACGTTCAAACTAATAACTCTTGTCAAAGAGATTTCGTTCTGCCTTTGAATAAAATTTTTTCTTACTACCTCGACAGTCAAGATTAGGAAAGCTCTTACTGCAAACATTTCAATGGCACTGGGTCCAAGGTCCTTTCATTCACTGCCAAGACTATCCTGTGAATTGGGTACGGCTGGTAGATATTATACTTGTTTTTTCACTTACTTGCTTTTAAAAGATGTTTTTGAACTAGATCTTTAACAAGAGCGGCAGTTCATTCTTCCCCGGAGGGAGACAACGGTTTCAAAGTTGATTAGCCCAAAGAGGCGTTCCTGTAGTACTGTGGCGTGTGTCAGTTCATCCTTCCCCGGAGGGTAATAAAATTTGCAACGATGACAAACCTTGATAGGCGTTCCTGTGGCGCTGCAGCGTGCGTAAGTGCTTCCATCCCCGGAGGGTGATGAAGGTTTCAAAATAAAAGGCCTGAGAGGCGTTCCTGTACCCCTGCAGCGTGCTGCGCCACTGCATCCATCCCCGGAGGGTGATGGAGGTTGCAAAAATAATAATAAGCCCGTGGGGCGTTCGTGTAGCGCTGCAGCGTGCTCCAGTGCATCCTTACCCGGAGGGTGATAGAGGTTGCAAAAGTGATAAGCCTGTGAGGCGTTTCTGTAGCGCTGCAGCGTGCGCCAGTGCATCCTTCCCCGGAGGGTGATGAAGGTTGCAAAGGTAACAAGCCCCGAGAGGCGTTCCCTTGGCGCTATAGCATGCGGCAGTGCATCCTTCCCCGGAGGGTGATGAAGGTTGCAAAGTTAAGAAACCCTAAGAGGTGGTATGCCTGCTTGAGGGACCAACTGCCTGCTATTAAGCCTGTTTTTAGGCACTGACACTTTCAATTTAATTTCCATCGCCAATTTCAAATTTGCTTCCGTGCTCCAAACCATTCGTAGAAAATCTTAGCAACGCTCGGGTGTCAGAATAGATTCTATCGGATTGATACTCCAAAGTAGGTTAGAGACGAACTTTATTTCGAATTGAATTGAGTTGAATTGCAATTCCAAAGTCTCTGCAAGCCAATCAATTGACGATTTGTGCGGAATAATGAAACAATATAACATATGTAAATTTTTCACATTTCTTGCAAAATAAATCATTTCATTTCGTTTCAATGTGGTGTACATGCTGTTCTGGTGAGCGCAAATCATTGCCCATGTAAATCACCAAGTAAAGGCCACAGCCCCTTGGTTCTTCAAACATTCTTTGAGCTTACGCTAGCCCGAAGGGCTGATACGTTATCTTAAGTAATTGACCTTCGTTTATGATGTATTTATAATTATAATATCGATATGGTATACAATAGTGATACAAGGATATAGGAGGCGTCGATACGTACGGGTAGTCGATAGCCTCGCAAATACAAAAATTTACGATTTTATGTTGAGTATGTCATGTCACAGTTAACAGTGGGTGTGAAATTGAAAATTACTCTGTATTTGCAGAACTTGCTTTTCTTAATTATGAAAAGGGGTGATTAACAATAGTCATGGTGTTCGTTTGACGAACCCCTGATTTTCAATAGAGACTTGAATCTTCAAAGACATAAAGTATGATGTCAGAGTTAAAGAATAAATAAGTATTATTACCTCTTATGTGAAAACTATGGCTGGTTTTCGAATTACATGGTATTCGAGGGTGACGAGATTAATTTGAGCTTTTATTTGTTGAAAATCTCCCCCCCCCCTTTTTTATTCTTTTGGTGTTTCCTTTTGTATTCATGAAATGATTTGAAACGACTTAAAAAGTCGATCTTAACGGTTATTGAATGTACTGGTAAAAACTGATTGTGACGAGTTTTAAACCAACTTATCAAATCCGCCTATCTGCATATGCTACTAATCATGTTAGTAAGTTAAAAATTCTTTCCACAGCGGGAGGAATTTTATATGACTTTAAACTTATCAATAATCCCCTTCAAAGCATCTCTATTAATTCTTAAGTTTATTTGTATAGAGAATAGAAGTCGCTTTTAAATTTAGCAGTAATTAGGCACAGAGTCGCGGACCAATTTAATGCGTCAGGCAAAAATTATTGATAAATTTGTAAGAATTCGTAATAATTTACCTATTTCTATTGTGCTTACAAGATATAGGCAACTACATTCTACTTGATTCGACTCGTATCGGATGAATTTTCTAATCTAACGAGATTGAGAATTCGTTTTTGATATCTACCCTCAATTCGGAAAAGGAAGGCACAATTCACATACATTTAGAATGTCCGCGTAGCGAATACGATTCAAGGAGGAATAAACTCAAAAGATCGAAACACGTTTCGAATCTGCTTTCGGCAATTAATATACTATCTTAAAACCGATATTTGTGAAAATAGGTTATCTAACGCGTAACATCCAGTAATAACCATTAACGTTGAACGATTTGTATTGAAATCATCGTAAATCACGTATAATGTATTAATAACATGACTCACCGTGTTGAGACCAAATCTCAAACCTGCACACGAGCGGCTGAACGCGCGCTGGCGGCGCTATACGCGCTGCGGCGGCTCCTCGTCGTCGCTGGACCCCGAACAAGAAGAACTCAGCTCGGAACACGTAGAAAACGCGCTGTTAAGACGCTCGACACGATTCGGTAGGCCCTTGGCCTGCGCTATAGACTTATGGTCGCGATGCCACGCTCGTGGTTGCAGATTTATACTTCAAATAAATCCGATTTTCGTTATTCGTTTGAAATAACGATAACGCAGGTAACACTTGAATATTCATTTCACTATGAAACGTAACGGACTTAAATAAAAACTATTTAAAAAGAAAAAACTGAACTTTCTACTTCAATCTCGAAAGTTCGTATAAAATTATTATTTAAATTATGTATATATGTAATTTAAAATACAGTATTTTAAAATTACATATAATCTAACGACTTGCGTACGGTTTGAAAAACGACGCAACAATGAGAATATTTCTGGTGGCTTGCCGGAACTGTGGTGAGTTTTGTCTCCCACCACTCGCGGCGCTGGCGGCGGTACCACGTGACGGGCTTAAAACTAGCACCATCTAGCGACTTCACGGGGAAAAAGGCGATGTACTCTCATAATGGACTACGGACGTCAAACGGAACACATAATATGAATAATATATGAATAAGGAATTTTTATTTAGAGTTTATTATTTGAATTTAATTACTTAATAGGATTTTTTTTGCATATTCTTACATCAGAATTAAATACAAAAGATGATTATAAATTCGTTTAAATACGCTGGGACGTCACATATTCCTTCTATATGTGACGTGTTCAATATTATTCTTAGTTTAATCAGATTTTTTTTATAATAAAGACGGAGTTGGGTCATGGCACCTTCATCCGTGGTCTGGAGACGACGGCGACGTACGACCCGCGCACCAAAGAGTTCGTGCTCAACACGCCCACGCTCACCGCATACAAGTGGTGGCCGGGGGGATGTGAGTATCATGTTACTTATTACTAGACATACTATACTAGCTTTCCACAAGTGTAGTCTAAGCAGAAGCGTAGCGTGCCTTGGCGGGGCCCCATATAAAAATTTGTTTGGGGGCCCTTAGGAAGGGTAAAGATTTCTCACAAAAGAATAAAAAATGTTTGCATAAAATTAAAAGAAATATTTATTCATTATTCAATTATCTATCTGTTACTTATTCTAAAATTTTTACAAACAAATCAAATTAAATATGCACACAGGAGGCCAGAAAATAGCTTTTTTTTTAACTTTTATCATTTCTGAAAAAAAAATTTTGGCAAGTTTTTAGTAATTTTTGCTGACGTACCTTGGCGCGGGGGCCCCGTATAATTGAAACGGCAGATACGGCGGTAGCTACGCGCTACGCGCTCTAAGACATTCATGGGAATGATATGCGACATGCGACGACAAAGTTCGCGTGACGCTGTCACCAAGTAAAGATCAGCTCCGTACAAATAAACGATTAAAAATATTAAAACTTACTGTTAATAAACAAAAAATAGTGTATCTTACTCTGTGATTTTTGAACTATCGGGACAAGTGTTATATAACTAAAATTGACTGTAAATTCTACATTATTAAAAGTTATTATAGTGAAAGAAAGTGAAGAAAAAAATCGGACAAAAATATGTGTTAAATCGTTAACTTTGTGTGAAAGTGTGATTCATACAGTTAAGACAATCCCTGGGATCATTTTTATTAGTGTTTAGTATCCATAAAAAGTGACAAGATGTTATTTTTTAATTTCCTTTGTTCACAAAAATGAGTCATAGTAACGTATTTTACAAAAACGAATACCACAATTAAGAACTATACAAAAATTTCGTAAGCATATGTAATTGTACGCATAGCTGCTGCCTGATACTACTAGACTTCAAAACAATCGACAACGAGCAAGCAGAGTTCAAAACCAGACTGGGGCGGGAGATATTATAAAAGAATTTTTTTTTATTTTTAATTTTTTCTTCATATTAAAAAAAGGGATTTGAAACATTCCTGCTATAAAAATAAAAAAAAAAATATATATATATATATTAATTAAAAAAAAAAAAAGGATTTAAATAACAAAAATGAACGACAATCATACCT
>CAJQZN010026989.1:0-15729 GCA_907164685.1 Colias eurytheme
GAATCGCAAAATGTGTTGGTAAGCGCATAACTCGAGAACGGCTGAACTGATTTCGATAATTCTTTTTTTATTATATTCCTTGAAGTACGAGGATGGTTCTTACGTAGAGAAAACGTAAATATGTACCACGGGCGAAGCCGGGGCGGACTGCTAGTATTATATAAAAGAAAGTCGTGTTAGTTACTCCACTTATAACTAAAGAACGGCTGAACCGATTTAGCTGAAAATTGGCAGAGAGGTAGTTTAGAGCCAGGAAAAGGACATAGGAAACTAAATATGTACCACGGGTGAAGCCGGGGCGGACCACTAGTTAGTAAATATAGATTAAGCAGCAGTAGATTAAATATCGGACAATAACAACGCAATTCCTATAGAAAATTGATAACAATAAATTTTTGTTTCCGGACATCGATCATAACAACATTTTGGCGTTTACCAAAATTGAGGTAATTTGGTTAACTTCATGTTACGTCAATGATTTAATGGTATGTTCCGTCGGAAGCGTTTACAGCTTACATAAGTTTTGTTTAGCACACATAACTATGTGAATTTACTTTCACGGCTGGTGGCTGGGCACGCGAACAGCGAGCGAATTGCGCAATGAACTCGGTCTTAATTGCCAACTAATGTCAATGTTGCTTTCTCAATCTTACTGATAATGACGTTCCGGTGTTGCAGGCCAAGTTTAAGGCGCATTTTCGGCTGGTCTTTGTGTGATAATCAAATTACAACTCTTGAGTTGTTTCGATGTTATGAGATCCGAAAGAGATTGTACCTAATCTTCTTGGATAAGTGTAGGTATTATAATTAAGAGAAACTACCTTTCTTAAATGCTAAGCTTCATGTGCAAAGGATAACTACATAGATGCTTTTCCTTCTTTTGTTTATTTTCATGATGAGGATGATGATTTTCTATTAATTTACTCTACACTGTTTGATATCTATAAATATCTACAGAGATGTCGGTGATATATTATGTAATATTATAGTATATATTGTATGTCTTTCTACAGTGGTCTCTGAAAAGCTCTATGATGCTCAATATAGAGCATCATAGAGCTGATAATAATCAAAAGCTGTCGCATAAATTAAAATACCTACTCCTACAGCTTTTAAAGAGTTATCTGGAAGACAGAAGCCACTATATAATTGTTCAATTTATGTTTAGTAATAAACACATGCTCTTTCTTTATCGTATAAATATAAAGTTGTAAAAGCAAATAATTGCTATAGGTTCTATCTAGGTATCTATCTGTCAAACCAAGATCAAACCTGTAGACTGTAGTCTATAAAACATTAGCATCATAATAACTGTAATTATCTTTCAATGAATGTATCTACATTTACCAAGCAATAAATCGTCGCTTTTAATCCAAGCTAATGATCATAAAACGAATGAAACTAAGAGTAACTTGCCAGCATTTGTACTAACTTTCCCAACGCCACGTAACGCTGACGAAAGCATCTTCATCTCTGTTAGGTAATGGGTTATGTCACAAACTATCGAGGCTAAGGTTGTGACTGTTTATATCGACGCTTATATCAATACGTGATACACTGTTATGGTAGTCGACCCACTAACGTGACTTGAAATATATTTGGATCAAATAGTTTTGTGTGCATAAACATTGCGTATGAATTATGCATTAGCACTTATTGTTTAAGAATTAGCTGAGTTAACTATTATCTAAAGTCCTAACGATAGAAACTAGGAAAAAAATCGTTTTGTTAATTAGATAAATAGTATGTATTAATTGAAAAACTTAGATATACATAGGTTTAAAAGCTAGATGGTAGAGCAAAATAGCATTGTGAAGTTTTTATTTTTCAGACAATAGAAGATCTATAATAGACATATCTAGAATAGACAATAGAGTCTATAATAGTATTCACGATATTATACGTATATTATATAGATAAATAGGTACTAGATACCAGATTATTTTTATTTAAGGTGAACAAACATAGGTTTAGGCTGTGGGTATAGGTCTGTTCTCAAAAGGAAGTTTTTTATTGATGCGTCGCTACTATTGACAGTACCTATATCTTCCATGATAAGTTGACTACCTATCTTAGATAGGTAGGTAGATATTTTTTTAATTCCAAAAAGCTGATGATTCCTGCATTTATCTCTGAATATCATTCAGTTTAATAATATTAGTAGATATAGATAGAGCTGAATCTTCAATGATCAAAAAGTTCTAGAATATAGTAGAAATAAGAACTGGGTTCTTATTTGATTTATTATAACAAATCATAACAGATCGATAATCAACTTGAAATTACACGTTTTAGTTACCTATTTCAGTCAATGTCAAATGGTCAAGGCAAGTAAGGTTACGAAGAAAACTAACTGGTAGACCATTTACAAGATCACTGGGGTCTAGTTTATTGTTAGCACTCAACTGTTATGTTTTTTTTACCTTGGTTCCAATCACTGCACTTATTTTTACGTAAAGTTCAATACCATTCTATTGCCTAGACTTAGACACCGAAAATACACTTTATTATATAAAACTAGTTAATATTATGTTTGTTTAAATTTGTTTAACATAATATCTATGCTTAAATTTGAATTTAAAATAAGTTTTTCATATATTATTTAGGACACAAACCGTATATTATGTATTAGCAAATGTGTGGTTTGACGTAATAAAGTTCAAGAAAATACGCAAAAGCAATGGTTGAAATAATTAAAATATATGCAATGAAAGCGATAAGTAGTTATGCTATAATGCTACTGTTACTTGTATGTATGCAATGATACTCAACACTGCAATTAGATATTTAATATATTCCTAATTCCTATACTTTAACCAGTAAAAGTACATCAAAGAGATTACATTATAATTGAGGTCCAATTAGCTTTCTACAAAAGAAATAACGTTCCATTTCACTCGTTTTTTATTCACACCTACTTAATACCGAATCTTAAGGTCTCTTATCTACTTTCCAAAGTGTAATCGTGCCTTTCACAAGGTAATTGTTATTGTACTCTTGTTTTTGTTATCCACGACAGTTTATCAAAAGTAAGAAAGTGAATCAGCTGTAGCGCCAGCGCAAACGTGTTGTTATTTTATAGCCTCAGCTTAGGGAAAACATGCGAAGTATTTGAACCAAAAAAGCTCAGTATAATAGATAATGTGGATTAGTGGCATAGGTTCAGACTACTAAATGTGTACTACGATACAACCATAATATTATAATAATTTCTCTCAAACTAAACTTTTAGATTCAATAGATCTAAAAAATCAATACAAATGTATGTATTTAAATTACTCTGATGCCTTCCTACTAGGTACATGTTTTTTTCTATACCTATTCCCATTTATCTTTACATATATATTTTTTAATAGAAGCATTAAAAATAAATGTCTTAGATATCAGATACCTATAAATAAATCCCAATAATGTAATTATACTGATCTGTGCATAATTACAGATTGTATATTCCACGTGTTATTCTTGCGTGTAAAACCATTCATAAAATAATGTAGAACAAAATGTCGGAACCGGATATATAAGAATTACGTAAATTTAAATGTATAAGAATTATTCAAGCGAAAAGTTATGTAACTTCATAATTGGTGTATAAATGTATACTTAATATTTAAAATATACCTAACTAGGTAATATTATGACGAAATTGTTGCGCCTGCGGATTGTCATTTTAATTTATTCGTGGGAAGTCACATTTTACTACTATAGTTTAGCGGAATTATTACATTGTAAGTATAGTTCAATTATGAGATTAGGTACATATTTTGGTATAAAAAAATAATAGATACCTAATAATTATTTCAGTTCTACGATGACTAGAGAGAATACCTACCTACAAGAAAATAACTTACTCGCGCAGATATTTTCTTGTTAAGTGATACTAAATAGATTCCTTTAAAACATCAAGTTCATTATTTCCGTTACGTAGATAGAAAATAAAAAGTAATAAATATGTTACAACTTCACCCGTTTTCAAGTATGAGAGGGGTGTGGTAATTTTCAGATACGAGCGTGACTTCGTTATACAACTACAACACTATGCGTGTTTACTTAGTTGTGTATAAATAGGTATTTAAAATTCTAACCATTTATGTAGCGGTTCCATGTTATTCGAATTCCTTTTATGTTCTCAGATTATTAACTGGCCAAAACAACTATACTGTATACGTTAATTGAAACCGTACTAATCTAGAGCAAGGCGATTGTAAACAATTTATACAATAACAAAGCCTTAGAAGTCCTCGATAAATGGATTTAATTAGAACAGATGATAATACAATAGGAAATGCTTGCTAATTTATGGAACGAATGGACTAGGATATAAGCTTGTTCAAGATTCAATAAAGGTAGGTAACTACCAGTACTTACTTTCAACCGTAAGGTTGAAAGTAGTAGCACAGTATTACAATAATATTGTAATACTGTGGTAGTAGTATCTAACTAGTATGTTGGTATCGCTGTAATAATTCTAGAAAGGTAACATTTGAAAAAGAAGGCTTGGTTTTGAACCATAAAACCTACCAAAGAGACAGAGCTTTATGTCAACATCTCTGAAAAAACCCAACATCGAAATTCACGTAACGTTAAGATGTAATAAAATCCGAACCTTATAAGGAATTAAAGAAAAAATTTGCGAGCTTTTACATAAGTGACGTAACGAGCCGCAAGCGAAAGTAGATCACATCCGTGTTAATTGTTCATGCAATTAATGAGCTGTCGTCATAAAAACATAGTCATTTATAAATGGGTACCTATTTAAATTTCAGCTAAAGATACTGTAAGACATGTTTTTAAAATATACGAATTACGACCAAAAAAAAATTCAGAACCAGAGAGGATGTCCTGTAGTAGAGTACATTTTCCATCTCCTAAGTTTTTTACCCAAGCTGTCTTGTGTGGTTTTGTGGTCGGTTACATTTCAAATAGCTTTTTTAAAATACCATATTATATGCGGGTACCTTTATCAGAAATAGACATATCATTTTCATTGCCACGACCAGCAGTGGCAATTCAACATTGATTTGTTAATGGAAGCAATTAATTTTTGTTAATTGATACATACCTACTTACTCAGTGTATACTTAGTTACCTATTTTAATTTTCCGTAGCTTATTTATATTATGTAAGTATGAAGCTGGAAGACATTGAATTTTTAACAGCTTGGCTTTTAAAGTACTTGGAGCACTGTCTTATGCTTTGTTTAAGGTTCAGGAAAACTTTTACAAACATTTCAGTTTCATAATCAAAAATTGTTCTTGGCGATGAATGTAGGTATTAAATGCACCCTTGCGATTTGTGTGGTTTAATTTAGGCCTAGCTAGTACTTATAATCGATATGCGTATTTTTTTTCAAAATTACCAAATTGCTCATTAATTATTCTTAAACTATTTATCAGCTTTTCGTTTACTAATGAATGTAAATAAAGCGTGGAGCAATAAATCAATTAACATTGAGTAGTATCGGGTTGAGAAGTGAATGCGCTCAGTGGAAAGTAAGAGTGCATCAGAGTCAATGCACCTACAAATGACCGATAATAGGTTAAGATTTACTCACATGGTTGTCGAGGGTGTGTTCAACCGTTATTTCCCTGGCTCTGGAGACATAGCACACAAGGAGCACATAAAATATACCCACTGATCTCCATTCGCACATTGTTGATCCGTTGTCGGGCGCGATAATTTCGGCACTATTTATTTGTGCGGCATCTCCGCTTGGTTACTGCCGAATTCGGTCTCGATTCAATGGCATTATTTCGCAAACGTTGGCTGGCCGACTATCGCCGTCGGCCGCGGCCGCGGAATCCGCCGCGGGTTGGAGTCCCCGGCCACCACTTCGCGGACTTTCTCTTCGCGCCAAAACTTTGTGTGGAGGTGCAGCCCCACCTAGCTAGCGCTGATCTTCATTACTCACAAGGAAGTAAAGACGTTAACATCGATGATCTATTTTAATGCTACTCAAATTTTACTCAACTTTTTGACAAACCATCGAAATCTTAATCCTGATCGTAACTACCTAAGTACTTAATCGTATTTCAAATATTTCTCCTCCGTCATATTATAATTATAATATACATAATGACTATATATGTATTTCAATTGCCTAATTATTTAGGTACCTACCTAATTAGTTTTTAATCATGCCGTCAATGATGATAATTGATAGGCAGGTTATAACATATAGGCACAGCTTATTGGTACCTATTTAGCTAAGGCTAAATATAACTATGTGTAAATAGGGAATGATACCTATTTAAATATTTTCTTATAAATTGTAACTCTTTTATTGTAATAGTGATAAAATCAAGAAATTCGGTTATATGATCCATTTCTAAGCTGTACCAAATTGTATTTTTTATTGTATTATTTATTTTACTCAAACCTACCCTTCGTTATTTACTATAGGTACCTACCTATTATCTTATCTCAATTTTCAGTTTTGTATATATGACTGCAATTTCTGAATCCAAGATAAAGAAGAAAAAAAAAACATGTCATTTGGTATTTCCTTGACGTCTTGAAAGTGAAATCTGATTCTGTAGCGTTTCCGGAAAGCCCGACAGGCAGTAAAAGGCTTATTACACTACCCGATATGAAGGGCCCTGCATCTAGGGTGGGCGTGTTCCCTAGTTAGTGTGGCGCTTATTACACTTCTCTGCGAATTGGGCCCTAACTCAGTTTATACGCGAATGTCTAGAGAGATAAACGTATTGTTGCATTATACATTATGCCGCCGTCAGTATCAAAACTTCAAAAAGTTGCTGTAGCAGTGGCAACCGTTGACGCAATAACAAATATTAAAAAAAGAAGAGAAAGATCTGGGTGAAAGAGTATTTGCGGTTACGTGAAAAGCTTTCAAATATGCAAATACTAAGCGTGCTTGAACCGGGAGTTTTAATGAATTAATAAGAGTAGGTGCAGAACAATTTGAACATTTGTTGAGTTTTAAAACAATTAAATAAACAATTGATTTATTTGTTAACATGGCGATGTGATCACAAACATTTGGAACTTCCCTTTTAAGTTATATAAACCTGTAGTAGGGAAGTTTGGTGACACCTTACATACAAAAGCAGCCACTCCACGCACTAGTCGCGCGGCAACTGAGCTCCCTAACCGCCCTAAACGTTATTACATTACCCAATCTGCAGGGCGGTTAGGGAGCTAGGCAGATCGGGCAGACCCGATCGCCCTAAATCGGGACACTAACTCCCTAAGTCTTATTACACCACTCTTAGTTAGAGTTAGGGTCCCTAAAAATTGGGTGGTCTAATAAGCCTTTAAGCACCTCGCAAGTCGTTAGAATCACTTGCCAATAATAACGCAGATCAATGTAGGTATTACCTGACTTATGATTAAAGAAAATAATCGTTTATTTCTTCTCATACATGGCCATAGGGGATACATAAGCTATTGCTATCCAAAACTTGGAGTGTCAGACAGACAGAGTGGTTTACAGACGCCCCTATTATAGTTGTAACTATTAATTAATTAAGATTACCTAATCTTACATCTAAACCTGTAGGTACCTACATACCTACAGCACAGACTCCTACAGGTTTCTATTATTAATATCTAACTATAATATAATCATGTAACTATTTACAAACTAATCAAATATATATATTAAATTATTTACAGTAACTTACTTATAATTATTTAAACTGTAAACATTTCAGCAACACCAGATTCACCTGAAAATCATTCATTCTTTGTATTTTGATAAGTCTTGAAGAACTTGAAGAAGTCGTTTGTTCGAAAATGAATCTGTGTCTTTTCGTTACACTCTGAAAAAAAATATATATACAAAATAGGTACCTAGGTACCTACTAGCCGCTTGCCCTTGCTGTTTAGTTTAATGTAAGGTTTAAACCTATGGTTTAAACTTTAAATACTATAGATTTTTTATTCTATGTAAAATCGTGAATTTTTTTTTTTATATTTTATGATCATTTAATGATTAAGCTATAAGCTTAAGATATAAGCTTCTTGATCTTTTGGCTCTGGAAATAAGGTTTGGTATAGTCACGGTTTATTGGAGTGTGAGAACGTTATGTTATGGTTGCGTAAATAATAATTTGCATAAATAATTTGAGTTATTGCAATGGTCTTTTTTGCAATTGATGAATAATTTTTAGGATTTTGTCTAAAAAATCTTCGAAAATGTCGAAAAAGCCGCTGCTATCACAAGCAAGAGGTGTTGTTTATAATGTGTATAGAAAAACATTCGATGAAGAAGGGTCAAACACATCACAATTTTCAATTTTGAAGATTTTATTGGTAAATTGGACTTACCCGTTTTGATACTATAAATTAAAAAATATTATAATATGTAGGTAACTATAATATTCAGTTCGAGCGTTTATCTCTTTCTGAGTGCACGTGTGAATTGTACTATTGTATTATACGTATTTCTGTGATAACTAATTACCGCGTTCGCGCGAGATTCGCGTTGTGCGCGAGTGGCATTATGCGCCTTATGAATCATGGCGGAGAGCACAGAATGCAATGTTGACCTACCTAGTAATGAGAATTATGAGTTGAATAATATGTTTGCTATTGAGGACTTACACCAATCGAACGACGAGAGGAATGTGGTTTTATTACAACCGACAAAGCGTGGAAGAGAATCAGACAATGAACAAGAGGAAGAATGGACCCAAGTTTCGAGAAAAATTAAAAAAAAAGCATTAGAGGACATACAAATTAGCGTTACGTGCAAGGAGAAATTTCCCAAGCAGTATGCATTAGCGAATATATTTAAAGATAACTGCATTAATGGTATTTTACGAATAAAATACACGAATCCGTACAAAATTATAATTACCTTCTCTACGGAGACTTGTGCAGAAAAATTTTTGAGCTGTGAAGCATTTGTTGAGATGGGATGGAGCTCGTCGAAAGTGTGGGAGGTTGGGTTTTTGTATGGAGTTGTAAAGGACATTGACGCTGATCTACCAGATGAAGACCTACTTAAATCAATAGATAGCCCGGTTAAAATAGCTAACATCAGGCGATTAAACCGGAGGTCTGGTGATGAGTGGATCCCCAGTGAATGTGTTAGAATTGGGTTTGAGGGCCCTACGCTTCCGCCTTTTATTTACATATACGAGTTGAGAGTAAAAGTGGATACGTATATATTTCCTGTGACTCAGTGTACGCATTGTTGGAGGTTCGGACATACAAAAAAATTTTGTCCTTCAAATAGAATAATATGCCCAAAGTGTGCAGATCATCATGAAAATTGTGATAGTACTATCTTCAAGTGTTCTAATTGCAGGGGAAGTCATACGGCGTTCTCTAGAATATGTCCTACCTATGCGAGAGAAAAGCGGGTGAGAGAATTAATGTCTGAATTTAACGTCACTTATAGAAAGGCTTTAACTATGTATGTCCCTCCTACGCCTATCCATAGAGTGGATTATAAAAAAATTGACGACACGCATAAAGACAAACTGGATAATTCGGTTACAATTAATCTGAAAAATGACGAGGATGTGGCGTCGTCCGCTAATATGTCAAATAAAAGTTATGCGGAAGCTCTTCAAACACCGAAACATAATATTAATAATAAAAAAGGAAAATCATCTTATAAGAATATTGATATTATGGATGTACAGGAAGTAGAAGAAGAAAAGGAGGTTTTTGACTGGAATCAATTTGAGTCTGACAGTTTAAACGAGTGTAGCGTTAATAATTCAAAAAATCATAAGGACGGTGAAGGTACATCAAAGGATAAAAGCCTTGTTAGAGAGCTTATTACTAAAATTAAAACGATAATTTTTAATCAAAGAAATAGTTTATCTGATAAAATTAAGTGTGTAATTAAGACTGTGATTGAGTGGCTGACTTTAGTAGTAGTAGACTTTTTTTCGGATTTATCAATATTTAAGAATATTTGTAATATTTTTGTTAAAAATGGATAGCTTACCAAACAATGTAACATTGAATCTATTTCAGTGGAATTCTAGAAGTTTAAGACCTAAGCTTAAGTCCCTGGAGTTATTGTTAATTCAAGAAAATGTACATATTGTAGCGTTATGTGAATCATGGCTACAGCCTGGAAGCCTATGCAAAGTGACTAACTATAATATGTTTCGGCAGGACAGGGACTCATCTTATGGGGGCGTAGCTATTTTAACGCATAAGTCAATAGATGCATACCAGGTACCTATTAGTGATGTTCCGTTGGGTTTAGAAATAATACATGTTAAAATTAAGAACTGTTCTATCGTTGAAAATATTTATTCCTTATACTGCCCGAGTAATGTTACTATTTCACAAAATGATTGGGAATTGTTATTCGCTAGGATGAATTATAAGTCTATCGTAATGGGCGATTTCAACGCGCATCATTCCGCTTGGTCGAATAAGACCGATATAAGGGGCGTAAGACTGTTTGATTCTTTGATTGATAATAATTTAGGTATCCTGAATGATGGAAGAGCTACTAGATTTCAATTGGTTGAGAATGTTTTACGAGAATCTTCACCTGATGTTACACTTGTTTCGAATGATATTTATTTGAATTTTTCTTGGAATGTAACGAATGAATGTATGGGAAGTGATCATTTAATAATTAAAATAAAAGCCGTCATATCATATGTACCTAAAAATATTAAGCGTAGAAATTTTAAATTGGCTAATTGGCCGGGTTACACAAATTTTTTGAGGAATGAATTTTTGAATTTTGATTTTAATATTGATTTTGATGTACAACAATTATATAATCTATTTATAAAAACAGTCAATGTAGCTGCAGATAAATTTATACCATTTACTAAAATTTGCTTTAAACCACAATCTAAATTCGTTCCCAAACCATACTGGAGCCCGGAGCTATCGAAGGCAGTTGCTTCTAGGCGTCTAGCCCTTTCTAAATTTAGGCGTAATCCGACACCAAGCAACTTGGATGTTTTAAACAATGAAATAAGAATATCACAACAACTCATTAGGAATGCACAAAACGAGCATTGGAAGAAATTTTGTTCTTCTTTTGATGACGTTTGTTCAGCACGTGATATGTGGAATAGAATGAAATGGTATAAAGGTATTCCAGCCAAGATAACCCATGTTGACTCACAGAAAGCTGAAAATCTTTTAAATGTATTGTGCCCCTATTTTGTTAGCCCAGATAAACCAGATTTCTCTTCCTTTAATGAAAAAATTGAAGCAGAAATATCTTTACATGAGTTTGAAAAATCTATTAAGGTTAAGGATACTGCTCCAGGTCACGATGAAGTGTCATATTCTATGATAAAATATTTGCCAAAAAGGGGAAAAGAAATTTTAGTTAATATTTACAATAAAATTTTATCTTCCAGTATTACTCCTCAACAATGGAAAGATATTCTATTAATACCCATACTTAAGCCTGGAAGAGACCTGAATGATATGAATGCTTTACGCCCTATATCACTTATATCTTGCTTGTGTAAAATATTTCATACCATTTTAAATAATAGAATAGAGTGGTTTCTTGAAAAAAAGAGATGTTTTTCAGATGATACAATTGGTTTCAGGAAGTCCAGATCAACCTTAGACTGTCTTTCTAAGCTTGCATCCCAAATTCAGTTGGGTTTTACGAAAAATCAAGTAACGATTGGTTGTTTTTTGGATATTGACAGTGCCTATAATAATGTAAATTTAGCAATTTTGACAAAAAAATTAGATCAAATAGGGGTGGGATCAAAAATATGTAACTACTTATGGTGTTTTCTTAATTCCAGAAATTTAGTTGTGAAAGTGGATGATTCTTTTATAAAACGTAAAACCAGCCAAGGTTTAGCTCAAGGGGATTCATTATCTCCATTATTATTTAACGTTTACACATTAGGTATTTGTCAGGTGCTCAATAGTGTTCATATGTCCCAATTTGCCGATGACTTTGTACTTTATATTACAGAGAAAAATATAGATATTGCTAAGTCCAAATTACAGAGTGTTCTAAATAGTGTTATTTCAATGTTTTATGATATAGGCCTGGAAATATCACCAAATAAAAGTAAGATTTGTGTGTTTAGTAAGGGGTGTAATAAGAAATCTATTTCTATTAATATTGATCAATTTAACGTGCCGCTGGTTAAAGAAGTTAAATATTTGGGCTTATGGCTTGATCAGTCATTAAGATGGAATAAACACATTAATGAAACTATCAGTAAAGTGTCCAGATTTGTTCAATTATTTAAAGTTCTGGCAGGCAGTAGCTGGGGTGTACATCCAAAATATCTACGTACATTATACATTTCACTGATAAGGAGTCGTTTAGATTATGCTAGCTTCTTGTATGGGGATGGTTGTAGATCCAACCTGTATAAGTTGGAAAAAATTCAAAATTTAGTTATGCGCATTATTGGAGGATTTATTAGAAGCACACCTATCCATGTAATGGAAAGTGAACTTGGTTTACAACCATTGCATATACGGCGTCAATATTTATCTGGTAAAACTTTATCTATAAATTAAATCTAGAAATGATAATCTATTGGATATTTTAAACGAATTATCGATTGCATGTTCAGACAATAATAATCTTTGGCGTAGGAAGTATAAACCACTATTGATAGAATCGTATACATTGTTTAAGGATAAGGTGATGTTTTCTAGCGATGTCTTAGGGCGATATAGTCTGGATACTTGGATAAATCATATTAATCTAGTTGATGCTATTAAAACTAACATTCCATCTGTAAGCAGACCGAAAAATAAAATAGATAGAAATATTTTGTCTACCATTTGTAATGATTTTATTAGTGGGGGGTATACGAATTATTATAAGGTGTATACGGATGCATCCAAACACAATTATGGTCTTGGTGCCGCCTTTTATGATGAGCAGACTCTAGAGTTTATGAAGTTTAGAATAGCTGTGATAGATAATGTTAATATTTCAACCATGCATCTAGAGTTACTCGCCATTGTTGAAGCCCTGTCCTATGTCTACTCTCTTAATACTAAAAAAACGGTTATATACACTGATTCAAAGAGTGCCTTATACCACTTGGCTCAATGCACCTCTTCAGCAAGAGGTCTCCCTGCAGCCTATGAGGCTTTGAAAATAATCTATAATTTTCAATTAAGTAAAAGAGAAGTCATTTTGCAGTGGATTCCATCTCATACGAACATTATAGGCAACGATAAGGCGGATGAATTAGCGAGATTAGGTGCTTCTGACGGCATGGTTTTGAATATTATACCTTTCTTTACAGAGTATCTACCATACCTACAAGGAACGATTCAGAATTTGTGGAAAGATTACTTTGATCGTAGATCTAGAGAGAAGGGTATCTGGTATAGAACCATGCAGTCGGAACCTTTAAGATGTCCTCTGATCTGTAAATGTGATTTTAAAAGACCCGAAATTGTGATTGCTTTACGTCTTCGCTCCGGGCACATTCCATTGAATCAGTTTAAATATCTTATGCGTAAATCGAATACAATGAATTGTGCACAGTGTGGAGTGGTTGAGGATGTTTATCATGTCTTGATGGAGTGTGTCCGGAACCAAACTGAACGGAAAAGAGCCCTACCAGATGACTATTTAACTAAGGTTGGATTTTGTAATAGCTGTCTAGCATTTCCGATGTCGGACAATGCAAGACAGCTATATAAGCTAGGTAATGTGTATTTAAATCAGAGCTAATTACATGTTTTTGAGGACATACGGAGCGACATAATCGACATCCGACTAAGCTCCTTAAATAAAGATTAAAAAAAAAAAAAAAAAAAAAACTATAATATTGTTTGTTGATTAGAATATAATTTTATGAAAACTTATTACTTACAGGAGTTTCCGACTATTCGTCAAGTCCAAGCTGTCCAAGTCAATTTTATAATGTGTGTCTGTTAATACTTACGAAAATAAACATAATTTTATTTTTATTTTATTTTATAAAAAATTATAATCAGTTTTGATCTACATTATCATTATATCGATATTTTCACATGGCATACTGGTAATGAATATAAAAATAGAGGTATGTGTAAATAATAATATGTATTACCTGTATAACCTCCTAAGGACCAAGCTAAAAAAATCCTATTCTGCATTACCACCCATTGTTCTCACCTGAGTACATAAAAATACAACAGACCTGCCACCCAATGGTATTTTTTTGTTTTTTTTTTATTGTTAGAGTTAAAATTTACTTGTGGGATTTTTTATCTGTGTAAAATATAGCTTATAGAATACATTTCTGAAAAAAAAAACTCGATTTATTTTGTTCCCATGTGATCACATCAGACCTAAGTGAATCCGAAAATTTTTTTATTAAAATTAGGTTTTACTTGTTGATTTTTTTATTTACTTATGTTATAACATATGAGATCATACAATAACCTCTAAAAAGTATACAAAAGAATTAAAAACAGTTTTTCTTAAATTCTAAATGTCTAAGTTTACTACATATTAGTAATAAAATATCTAAACTATCTGAACATATGTTAAAAAAAGAAATAAAAACATTGGAAGTACAATATTAGGAACTTGAAATATCAATGAGCTAACTAAAAATCGATTCGGAAACAAATGGTGGGTCTCCTAAGTCTTCATCACTAGGAATAAAATCTCCGTCAGTCGGCTAGGAAATCGATGATATTATCGTCACGAATAACTGAAAAAATAAGGAAGATAACTGTTTATTTTGATTGCAATAGTAATTCCTGTTGACAGTTTAAATAAATTATAATCATAAAACAGGACTATTATACTCAAAATTACTGTAAAACAACAAAATAAATTATTAACTAATTAAATGTTTTATAGTCATTGACTACCAATGTCTTCAACTGAGTACAAAAAAAATGAAAATCATGTTGTAAGTAACGACCAATGTTCTCACATGATCACATAAAAATTATCCGTGAATTTAAAAAATACAATATGAATTGTTTCGTTAAATTTAATTAAAATACGTTCCTGTACTGTTTTTACTATTTATTTTTCAATACCAAATGAAAATCAAGTGAGAGATTAATATGATAATTAACGATTTAACTTACCTCTGTTACGTTGACCAGCCATTTGGCATTTACAAAAACTTGAACTAAAGTATTTTAAAATTCTGTGATTGGATAACCCATTTACCGACCAAACCTAATAGTTCAATTCAGCCAGTCGCGTTACACAGTGATCATAGGCAGAAAAGCGCGGTATTTTTTAAGATATTTCGAATTTTCGATTTTGTCATCGGATGAGGACGGTGGTTGGTAATTTAGTTAAAACTTTTTGGTGCTTTGGGTTGTAATGGTGATGGTGTTTATGTACTTATATGAGGCCATTGGTCCTTAGGAGGATAAAAGTAATTTGTATAATTGTATATTATACATGTTAGTATGTACCTACATAATATTAAGTGGATATCTCATTATTAAGTACAGTATTGTCCACTTATGTAATGTGAGTAATGATATTGAGGACAAAATAAAAAATAAGCAATATCAAGATCGTTCAGTCCATTTTCCCTAGGGTTGCACACTCAAAATTTTGATTTCCCTAATTGATTCTGGTTTACCTATAATGTCTAGATACCTAGGTAGTAACCACAAGGTTTCTAATATATGAATGAAGAAATAGAAAATGTTACTACAACTGGAGCATAATATGTGCGTGTACGGTGTGCCTATGGTGCAAGTCAATAGGTGTCTGCTTTGCAAGAATATTCCAAAAAACTAAAAGGAAAGATCAGTTAAATATCAACACACTATGTTATATCATAGACTACATAGCAGTTA
>CAJQZN010026990.1:0-11627 GCA_907164685.1 Colias eurytheme
AGTAATTTAAATTACTTTGACGCCTTTTGTCTTCAACAACACGACATAGGCGTTCCCACGCCTATCCTTTCCTCAAGGTCGGATCAGATCGTAAGATTTTAGCTCCACTATATGTTATTGTTATGTATTGTTCTCCATTCACATAGCAAGGGCTGTGTCGCAACACAATTGTGATATAATGAGATTGCGACCGATGTGATCAGAAAAAGCTATAGAATGAAGAATTGAAAGGTTTTTAAGTATCTACATCTGATACTTGGTTTTCGTAATGTAATAGTCGTGATATAATTATTATACGTTATTCGTGACAGCCATTTTGTAATCCTTAAATGCTGCTAGCTCATTAATTTACTCTCCTCAAATTGAATTATTATTTACGTGATGTAACAGTGAGTAAAAGTAATTTTTTTAAATATTTAAAATCGTAAAAAACGAATAAATAATGAGCTTTTTAACAATGTAATTACATAAAATATACTATGAAATAGAATAAAATGTAATTTAAAAGAATTAAAAAATAAAAAACGCTAATAGTGAGTGAAAGTAAACGTACAAAATCACATTAAAACCGTTACTCTTATTCGTTAAACTTGACCTAGTTAATTGGGCGTCGCATTTTTTACTTTTACTCCAACCTTCGCTTGTCTGAATTATTGACAGTCCTATAGCACGTATAGAATTATATTATCTGTTACGGCTAGAGCCATTGCTAATGAGTAACCATTGTTTGTGTTGAGATTATGTTATGAATAAAAGGCGTAATGAATACGATATTTAGCTGCACTATCACGAGTGGTGGACTGTGGAGTCACTTTTTAAGCAACATAAAAAAAAATCGAGGAGGTTCTCAATTAAAATGTATTTTTTCTTTGAGTTCAACAGGACTTTCGAATGGAGGAATCAATTTGGGTGATTCTTTTTATTGGAAAGCTAGTGCCTTCCGGTTAGTACATATTTAAATTTAGTCCAATTCAGATAATTTGAAGGCGGTTAAGTTTTTTGTTAAAATAATTATTCGTATTATTACTAGAGTTAGTGCCACTTTTTCACACGGTGGTCACGACATTGAAACGTCAAAATATCCGTTTTCGCTAACCGCTATATCCATACCAGTAAATTAATTAAACTAATCGACATATGTATCGCCCAGTTCACCCTGAACTGTTTCAAATACATACATAAATATAAATGCATTATTTTTTACTTGACAGATATGTACGCATTAAATTTTAAGTTATTTTATTGCTTCGATTTCCTTTAATTTTTTATTGAAATTACATCCTAAGCGGCTAAACTGCAATTATGATGGGAAGTCCTATTGCATTAAGTAAATTTAGTGTCCGGATATATAATTGGTGTGGCATAATAACGGTATAACTTCATATTATTTTATATTAAACAGGCCTTTTAAAGGGTATATGACTAAAGTTCTGATCATTTACACACCACATGACTTACCAAAGTTCATATTATTTTGTAAGTCGTATACTTACCTACTTATGTTATAAACCTACTTATTGTTTTATTATTGCTTTAAAAATATCAACAACCAATTAGCCTCTAATATACCACACTAATATTCTCTTACTTTGCTCTCTCCATATCTTCAATTGTCATTTTAAAATTATATTTCTCACAAAACTATCCAATTAGGCCCTTCTTCGGATCCAACTAGCGCACGTACTATGAGATAAAAATCAAGTGTTTTGTACGTGATTTCCCACGCTTCTGATCTGATAACAATGCCGATAACATATAAGGGCGGGATGTGGGTCACGGGCATGCTTCGAAAATGTCAAACAACTAGCAATTATATCTAAACATGCTAAAAATGTGATCTTTTCTAGCTTTTTTCCACTCTGTCTTTAAATAAGTCCAATTTTTAATCGTTATAATATATTACATATATTATGTATATGTACATGATTTGCATCTGAGGCATGCTATATTGGTATCAATTAAAAATATGTGGATAACTGTGTATGAATATGTATAATGTCTAATTATATAAATTTATTATTAGAAATGCACTATGATTTAGCAATTGGAGTCTTTTTAAGAATTACTCATATTTTCAAAGAGAGTACGTAAATTAGATGTCTCAAAATTACATCCATTATTGCAATTGAATTGCATAAAGTAACCATAAACAAGTTGATGGGATTGCAAAAGAAAGTTGCCCACAAAATGTGATTTTCCATCTCCCGAGCATAACGTCTATGGAAATCGTCTTATATCCGTGACGTTTTTTGTTCAGCCCGATTTGTGCTCATTTGGCGGGAAAGTGGGTTGCCATCTTGAAAATGCATGTTGGGTCAGCGGATCATCTGCATTTTCCATAGAGCCGACAGGTTTTAAACTGCGCTAGTGCACTGCTTAGCCAAAGTAGATACGGTACACTAACTAATAACATAGAGTGCACTGCTAAGCTATAGGTTAATAACATATCGAACAAAATCAGAATGATTCTTAAGGACATTAATGAAATGAACAAAAAAGCTTGGAATAAGACTAAATTACGTATTAAATTTAAAACAATAAAAAGTTTTGAATCATAACGAGTCTGTGCCAAAATTGAAGAATTTTAATTACATAAAAGACAAAGATTGAATCCATCTTTAATAGCTGGTCTATATATATTTTATAGCATATATGTAACCAGTTTGATTTCCGTTGTTTAATAAATAGTAAAGTCAGTAACTGTTCATGCAAATTTAGAAGTAGAAAATGAGTATTTGCAAACGTTTTAGCTCGTGAGCAAATATTTTGTTAAATGTCGTTGACCGATCCTGAGAAAATATGCTAAATTGTAACCCAAACGATAATACTGTTTTTGTGTTTAAACCATTAAAGACTCGGTTTCTCAGATTATTGAGAGAATTTTATTTTATGGATATTTCATTTTGCACTAAAGTGTTAATTGCGATAAGAGCATAAACGTATATAATTATGTACAACAAATTATTGTTTTATATTATTAACTGAATAATAATAGTTTGTTTTTAATAACAAAATTACCATAAATTAGTAAATTATGGTGTTTGATCAAGCAGACTAGGCTCTATATTGTACACGAATCGCACAAAAACACTGTAAGAAATTGAATATAAATGGACAATGACACTATTACGAAAAAACATATTGGAAACGTTTTTAATACCGCATTATAAAATCGAATAAGCCGCAAATTATTCGCTATAATGTATTCAACATAAATAAATATATACATTTGTCATCTACCGCATTCTTTCAAAGTAATGAGGTGTTCACGGCTTTGTTGAGCGTTAGAAAAATGATATTATTATAAACTAACTCTTACTTTCCTTCACGCCGCAATAATGTATTTTATAATCTTCTTCTTCTTATCTTCTTATATATAAAAATGAATCGCAAAATGTGTTGGTAAGCGCATAACTCGAGAACGGCTGAACCGATTTCGATCATTCTTTTTTTATTATATTCCTTGAAGTACGAGGATGGTTTTTATGTAGAGAAAACGTAAATATTATGTACCACGGGCGAAGCCGGGGCGGACCGCTAGTGTAATATAAAACTGTTACAAAGTTTGTTGTTAAAAAGTTACTGCTAATAGAAATTTAAATGTATGTTTTTTTTTTCCTTATATATCCGGTCCACTACATAATGTTCATTAATGTTCAATACACAAAAATTTCACTTAATTGATATTTATTATTTACCAAAATATTCAATTTAATGATTATTAAACAAAACAGCGCGCAATTATATTATATTATTTAACATTTGTTCTAAGTTTTTTTTTAATAAGCGCGCACTGGATCTTTTTCTAACCGGCCAGTATTTTTCTTTTCCATAATTACCTATTTGGTTGTCACAATAAGAAAATATATTTAATCTGTGCACAATTTAAAAAAATGTTTTACGCATCTTTGCTCGCAGTTGTTGAACTTAACAAATTATTGAATTTCAAGGATTTGAGAAAGTGAATGCTGAGAAAATGAATGACTTAGAACAATTAGTGCATAATAAGATTATGATAAGAGTGATATTTCTTATAATCTATACGTTTGTTATACAGAATTAATCAATTATCTGCACGACACACGTTGTCATTAGCCCATTATCGTTCTTAATGCAGGAACTGAGACATCCAAGGGAATTTAGTTTTCAATAGGTGCTTTGTTAGAAAATTGTTATACTCGTGCTATTTTAAGTGTACGTAGAATTAAATTCTGTTGAAATAAAGAAGAGCGACTAGTTCATTCAGTACTTACTTATAATTATTTAAGATTAACATTTTGCAATATACATAACTGCATTTCCATAAAGTCTGTAAGGTACTACACAAACTGCCCGGCTAAGATCGATGTTCTGATTTTTGTATACCTTCATACTGTTTAAGATGTAGGTATCCAATTCGAATATAGGTATCACCCCATTAAATATATGAGAATAGCAATAGAAATAGATAAAAAAGTCGATAGAGAAAAAAAGAAAATCCTCATTATCTTCACTAACTTTTAACCTCATCAATAACACGTGCGCATCCGAGAGCTGATAACCTTGTGAACTTGACACAAACTTTCTTCTCATTTGCATTCATTTGCTTACAATTCAAACTAACTAACAGTACATTTTATTATAATAACCACTTTTGATTTTTCCACATTGAACAACTTGTTTTTCATCTAGATTTCTAATAGACTGACAAAAGAACGGTATATGGTAGTGAAAATAAATAAGTAAACAAAAATAACCCTTTTCATTGAATTTAAACTTCAGACAAGAAAAATATATTATATACGGAACAAAAAACGGCCATATCGCTCACCGATTTCTAGCAAACAAACATAATATTTCCATATTATGTTTGTTTGCTAGAAATCGGTATATTATGTGAACAAAACAATTTCTTCAAATTTCATATAAAATATTCCACTAATATTAAAATTGTACAACATCATTCAACAATCATTACATCATAGATCCATTCAAGAAACCAAATAAAGAGAAATACCTACAAACGGACAAAAGCATTTGATTTCGTAATACAATTTCTAAGACACGCGTGAGATTTCCTAACAATGAACAAAAAAGTCAAAGAAAGGCTGTCACGATGTAATTACAGTAGACCAGTTGCGTTTGATACTGCTATTTTATTAATGACTATCATTTGATTGACAATGGCGGTATAACAATTCATAGAAGAACTATTTCAAAGTTGACATGATGTATAACAAATTTTAGTACTCTTCTCTAGCAGAGTTGTAGAAGAAGCAGTTGTTATAATATGATGACTGGTCATCTGACCTTGATCACCGTCCATTTTAAAGTACAGTTTTTTTGAATTTTTCATCTATAACATAGTATATAGAAAATGGTTGTTAGACTGTGTCTATAGTGTCCATAATTCGACACCTAAATCGGCATTATCTCGATTCATTTATGTTCCTATAATATATAATTTACATATAAGATATGCTATTGAATGGCTGGTATTTTATGGTCCTTGAAGAAAATAACACCAGAGCCACAGAATACGAAATAGAGCTACGAGCTCTAAATGCTATCACTATTCGCTAATATATAAGTTAGTATTTAATATTAAAACATGCAATAGCCAGAAACGTTTAGAGAAAAAGTGAATTTTCTCTGATCGCTTTCCAAATATGTAACATAATATATGTGAATCTGCGTGTTTATTTGATTTATTTCCAATAACACAAGTTGTTCACATTACAAGTACAAATGAGTACGCGTTTAATAAAAATAATATGAGAGAAATGTATTTTAATTTACTATATATAAGAAACTGCGAATATATAATAAATATATTTTATTGCAAGCTTATTAAAATTTATTGCTTTTAAGTTTAACTTATTTTATATTTGTAACTGCTTATGAAAATTTTATAATGTTTAAACAGTAGGAAGGTAGTCATAAAAAGTTTGGATTTTTATACGGTCAGCAAATTACTTACACCCATATTTAAAAATAAAAAAAAATAAGTAAACCAGAAATTATCATTCAATCATTAGATCGAATGGCATTGTTACTAACTTTTTTTTAAAACAAAGCGGAAAGCCAATTTCTAAAAATATTAAAAAAGCGTTCCTTACAAAACCTAAAACACACACTAGTTACAACAAAACCCACTTACTTATAACTACTAACAAGTTCTTAAACTAACGCATCCAATATCTGGAATATAGCAAAACGCAAACACGAAAAACCCAAAAAGAAGTATCACACAACAGACTATAAATAAAACATAGTCCATGTGCGCACAAACGCAATCCTATGCGTACATTTTCTCCGTTTAAACAACAAAAGACTGCTGGATCAACGGCCTGTGTTATGTCATTGAAATTGATCTAAAAAGTGATTTATTCATCGTATAATGACGTCGTCACGGAGATCTGGCGAGAATGTACTACACGCAACGCAAGACGAATTATTTCAACTGTAGACCGTAAATGTGAGGGTTATTCCACTGTTCATAAATAGGGATACCACATGTGGAAAAAAAGCTCTTTTTATTTTATTTTGTTTGCAGTTCGCGACCTCTTACAAGAATTTTAAGATAGAGTGCTGATGATGCTCTTTATTATACATATTAGTTCCAATTACAATTGGTTCATGCGATTCAAAGTTTGACCTCCACAAGCAGATAAACAATTAAAAAATATTATCAAGTCTTGATATCACAGGTAATCAGGTAATATAAATAAAAAGATGCTATAACGGAAGCAGCAATAGATATCACACGCGGATTATTATTTATTATTAGATAACATGAACGTAAAAAAATAAACACTTTAAAATAATTATATTAGCATGTAACATGTATCAATTACATGAATCGAGAAGAACTGTCTGTTTGACTGACATAACAACAAACACGCCACCAATGTACAAGATTTTAAGATATTTAATGATAATAATGATCATAGATTTACTTTCGTTTCACTCTATTTTTGATCAAATTACTAGCGAAAGTAAACTTCACACAGTTTCTATGGAGACATTCCGAATTCTAGAGGAAAAAGTGAAACTTGACGACATTGTTATATTACTAAAGTTAAAATAACGTTTAGAAATTAAAGACTACATATTTTTTTGACATGATAATATATTACGAATGTCGTCGCACTGTCATCGTTTGTAAAACGAAACGGTAGGTGGAATAATATAATTAATAAATCGCGTTATAAATACGACGTTAATTATTATAAATTAGAAGACACCTAGATACACGTATTTCATAATCTGCTATGCTTACTAGGTACACTTATTATTTTCAAAGATTGTCACAACTACACAGTACACACCAAAAAGATAAAAGAGAAAGAGGAAGTGAAAAATAATACAAAGCAAAAGAACCCTACAAGCAGGTAAGCCCACATTTACCCCACAGAGTTACAGACAGACCGAATAAAGTACATCATTTACATACTATTAATTCGCGCCGTTCTTCTGTCGGCATGACTTTTCCGATGCCAACTGGCTCAATTCATACCGAAGCTTCCTCTTACACAAAAGTATATTATTTCACACACAAAAAAATACACTTACATAATCAGCCAGACTCTTCATGCCGTACGGGAAGCGCTCCCTGTCGGGCACCAGGCGGCCCCTCGGGTCCCGCTCCCTCTCTGGCCAGCAGTCGTCAACATTGATGTACTCATAGCCAGCCGCTGCGTAACCCTCGGAGACCAGGATGTCCGTCATTGTGCGGAATAGACGGTCGCTGGAAGCGTATTTTGTATTATAATATATGTATTGTATTATATATTGTGCATGAAACCAACAATATGATAGTATTTAATAAAAAGCACAAGGGCCACACTGTGCAGTGTGCAGTTATTGTTAATGTTAAAGTAACATGAAGTACGTATTCTTATGCTGTATTATAATAATTATAGTACTGAATAGTGATATTTATAAAATTTGCATAAAGTAGGTACATATTATGCTGAAAATTTTGAAAGATCTATATTTTAAAACCTTTGCATCTTGATCTAAAAGTTAAAGCCTAAATAATAAAAACAAAATATAAAATAAAAAATCCAAGTAGGTACATATATTTTAATGAAAACAAATATGTACAGTTCTATATTCTTGAAATATTATTGGGTTTTAAGTTATTTATCGCGAAAAATGTATCTAGATTCTAGGTACTTATTTATTTATTTATCAAACAGAGTATCGTATTAGTTATGTAACCTACAAGTATAGGTACTATACTACATTCATAATAATATAGATGTTTACTTCCTATATTTTTATGGCTCGTTTGTATAACAAGGCGTTAAGTAAATAGCTATAAATAAAACGATTATTCCGGTATAGTCGATTATATTTTAATTATGTTTATAACAATTTACGAATATTAATTTTAACTGCTCTTACAGCATAATTAACAAATATAAAATTTTCATAAATTCAAAATTTTAACCCTGATCATATTTCAAATTCGAAAGTTATTAAGTTGGTACTCTCAAGTACACAAAATTGCTAAACCTGTATCTAGAGAGGATACCAACCATACAAAGGCGAAGCCGGGGCTGCCAACTAGTGAATAATATAATTCATTGAGCATGTGAAATCAGTGTATACCCGCGACAAATTCTCTTCGCGCCTATCGCATATTTACCAATAACACTAATACATACGGGTACCTATTATTCGTAATTTACCAATTTACGAGTGGATTTTCGTAATATCCACTAAACATACATTAACATTACGTTTCCTGATGGATATTTAATATCGTAAATGGTTTTCTATACTTCTTTAACTAAGAAATACTAAACTGACCTGCACATTCCCTTTTTTGTTACATTAAATTATAATGAATTAACTAGACTTAAGTTTTATAAAAAATTGAATTTATTAATTTAAATTAAATAAAAATAAAGATCATTAGGTACCAACCTAATTCTTCCAGATTTACAAGTAGGTACCTATAACATAGTAAAACATTGTTCTTACCTTATACAATTATCTGGATCATTCTTGCAGTCGGTATTACATCTGAACCGTTCCCACGCCAACCAGCCCATAGGCGGAGTGAGCGCCAAACCATTGTCCAGTCCCAAAATCTGCCCCAGAATACACAACACCCCACCGATTGTCCAAACAACTGACTTCACAGACGCCATTGCAAAAATACTATAAATTTCCCAAAGAAACTATACTCATGCTTTACGACTTATTTATATAGAAGCCAGCTATTCACTAGTCCATTCAGGGATCTGTAACAACGGAAATAAATCTTGTTATTGTTTATTTAGTGAGTGGCTTATGAACTATGACATTTCCCTAGACACATCCGAGACAGATAATAATAATCTGTCGAGTGTCAACTGCGTCATCTATAATAGAGTATTTAAGAGAAGTAACATGTACTCCATGTACTCTTTATTTTTTATACAGGTGCGCATTCTTTAAATAATAAAATTATATATTGTACTTCAAATGATTAAAAACATACATCAAATAACGTAGAAACTTCTGCTTGCCAACTACATAATTTAAAACAAAAAAAAAAATAAAGAGTTGTGCAGTGTGAATTCAGTTTCATAAAAATAGGATAAAACAATTAATGTTTATACAAAATTATCATTCATTTACTTCATAAGATTACGCAGAATTAAACGAGATATAATTAATAAATCTTTTAATTTCTTTCACATATTTAATCGTGGGAAATAATTAATGTTTATTTGCAATTATTCACTCATATTTAATCGTGAAAATTATCCTATTTCCTGTTATCAGTAGCGTGTAATTACGTGTGTATTTGTATTGATAATCATATTTATATTAATCGCGATAAAAGGTCAAACGTGGTATAATTGTAGTGCAGCGCTCACATAAAATGCTATTTGTATGTAATTTATAATATGCTATTTTCAAACGATTTTCACGGTACATCCGTGGGTAGTAGTTGTTTGCTTTGTTAGATTGTTTATATAACTAGGAATAGGATATTCTTTGCGTAGGAAATAATCAATCAATCAATCCTTACATCGAATTATTTTTTTGGGGCGACGGGTATCGAAATTAAAGAATAGTGCAAAATAAAACTATGGACGAACGCCTCAAAAGATTATTTCAAAACTAAATATAAGAATAACATTACTTAGCACAATTTCTATACTATATATAAATGGTAATAAAAGAGCAGCGTTCAATCTTTAAATTATGTTATGAATAATGATGTCCGACATCAATAGGACATTTAAATTACAATCCTTCGATAAAATCATGTTATACATCAATTAAATTGCAATTTCAATCAGCCATTAATAATGAAGATACTAATTATTTACAAGATTTTTCTATTAACATAATAATGATGGATGATCTCAGAATTCATTCACTGATTGATTTTAGTTACGTCGCTATGAACAAGGTGGTTGAATGGATAATATGTAGGTATGCATTATTACATACTAGAATATCCGCCTTAGTATTTGCGTGAAAGAGTAACAAACATACATACATACACATATACACATACATCCATTCTCACAAACTTTCGTATTTCTAATATTAGTAGGATTGGATTCCCTTGATTTTGTCTATGGTATTTTATTATCTAGTAGGTTGTGTTAACTGAATACAGTTTGAAACTGGTAGATCTGTAAAATTGGTTATTTAAATTGGATCTTGATTAAATTTTACGTCTATAATACACGTGTAATATTTAAGATTTAATTAAATGTACAAAATAACATTTAAATTTCTTCTTTCGTTTTAGGAAACTTGTGATACTTATATTGTCTATTTGTCATGATATTAAATCAATACAAATGTTTATACATATTATTATGAGTAAGAATATCGTATAGAAAAAAATAATTTCTTAATAAAATATATAAATTCGATGTTCAGTATTAATAATAATGTTCAATGCTTACAAAGTAAACATATTGTTTATCCACAATGAAATATTCATCTCCACAGTCACGGTCACACCATTTGATATAATTACTTGTAACTTGATTGACGTTTTGCCAACTTCGTGATACAGTTAATAAACCAATAATAATCGTAATAATTATGTAGATTAGATTGTGAACAAAAAAATTGCGCTTAATTTTTTTCTTCTTTTTTTTTCTCTTCAAATTATTATGGCCAGTTAGTACTTAATTTTCAAATATGGAACATGAATATGAAAGAGACCAGAGACCAAAGAGTTGTTATAATATCTTTTTCGTAATTCTTTTTAAATTACTACCAATTTACTTCAATATAAATAATCCTACTAGTTTTTTTTGTCTATAACTTAGACTATAATAACAAACATTCTTTCTAATGTGTGTGTTTATATAAAAATTGGTGGTTAGTTCAGTTCTGTCGACGATTAGTGTTTAAAACGAATTTATAGCCGCTGTATTTTGTTGATGTAATACTATCAATGATTTTTGAAGTGAAAACTTCTTTAGCGGCGTTGGGTATAAAATCTTAAACTCGCGTCAGGACACGTGGCCTGATCGAAAAAGCGTAAGACGGATTTTTTTTAGCCCTTATATTCCATGCGTAAGACGGATACCATTCCAAAATATCAAACATGCTGAACGTTAATAATCAAGTTTTCACTTCTGCCGGCACTCCCGGAGTGCAACCCGTCTTTTTTT
>CAJQZN010026994.1:0-23429 GCA_907164685.1 Colias eurytheme
ATGACTGCACTACAACTCACAACGTAACTTCTAAGCAATGAGTCAACGTTTCAGCGATTTCAAATACGCAGTACTTTATGCAATAAGATATAAACAGTAATGGATATATTACTAATATATTTTATTTGGATCATAATAATATGCAAAAATCGCAGTTTCAAAACTACTTCGCAATCATTGAGATTGATTTTGATCGTGATGTCCTCTCTATACGAAGAATAATACCTCAATGTTCGCAATACGAAAATAATCAATTTCAATTAAAAGTCACTGTTTAACAATACACCCAAGAAGCTTATATCTAATACATTGAGATTTCAGTATTTGACCATTTTAAAGTGCTGTTAATGGAAATCAAAGCTTTTAAAATAAACTTGGAGTCCAAATAATATGACTTGTCTCATGACCTACCTAACCTGCAAGTTGTTCAACAAATGATTTTCATTTACATTTTTTTTGAACTGTATGTCCAAGAATCCAATTGTTTGGGCTTCATGACTTATCCTTCTGTGGAAATTATTATGAACTGATGATGAGGACAATTTCACAATAAAGGAAAATTAATATATAAAGTAATGAACAATTACTCACGAAAGAGTACACAGGGCCAAAACTCAACCAATTTAATCTGAACGACAGGCAAGTGTTATCGGCTTAACAGAATATTGTTTGCAAATTGAATGCCTCGTATTGCTGCGTTTTTACTTTTCGATCATTTTATTAATGGATTCTCTCTTGAAAATAACTTATATCGTACATTTTGTACAATTAAATGCTTCAAATAATACGAATGATACAATATTCTTTATGTTTTGTCGTTTACAAAGTTTATTTTTAGATATTTGAAAACTAGCTGTGCCCTGCAGTTTTACCCGCAGTGCACCACTCCTGTTGATCTTAGCGTGATGAAATAATATAGCCTATAGCCTTCCTCGATAAATGGACTATCTTACACCGAAAGAATTTTTCAAATCGGACCAGTTCCTGAGATTATCACGTTGAAACAAACAAACTCTTCAGCTTTATAATATTAGTATAGATTATTAAATTAAAAACCTAAAAATAATGAATTCAATCTGCTCTGTCTCAGTTTTAAAATAATTTACATATCCTGCAGGCTGAGGAGAGATTCAGATTTATCTAACAGTATATAATTTAACCCGCGCAAAGTTTGACTTACGCAAATCAGCAGCACACGAGGCGTCTTTCTGTGAACTTCAACTGAACTTTTAGGAGTTTATCATAACTCAACATTTTCTAGACCATGTGTTGCCAACGTTTAAGCTTAGTTCAGTTTTTAGAGTTAGTTCACTCACTCTATTAAAGATTCAAAAGTTAAAGTAACTGATTTTGACGGCGTTTGCATGTGCAAAAGTCGTCAAAATCAGTTACTTTCCTTCCAAGACCAAAAAATTTCACTATTAAAGAATGTTCTTTAATAGTGAAATTTGGAACATGATATTGCTCATATAAAAAAAGAAAGCAGTGATTAGTAAGTATGAACAAACTAGTTAAAACCCTACAGATTTACAGAAGACAATCTCAACTTTACGAAAACTAAGGGAAAAATTAATCAGCATTAAAAGTTTAAACTGTAGCCAATAAACGAATATAAGAACTTGATTGTTTTGTGCATTGTATATTTAACGAATATGTACCTACTGCGTTAATCCTATATTACGAATGCAAAACTTATATTTACAAATATGTCGATAAATCCTTTGATATTTCTCCCCACATAACGCAAACTTATATCTTCAAACTTCACCGATCAATCAACGCTTTGCATTCCAAGGACAAATATTAGATTTCCGCAAAACAAATATATTTATCGCGACGATATATCGCTTCAGAAGTGTAGTAAATAACTTAAACTATGTCAACGCAATGTTTCTATATTTGGGGTAAGTAACGATAGTAATCAGATACCATTTAATTTATACACTACTAATTCAGGTTTAAATCTAGTAGGTATCTGATCGCTCGTTTTATGTAACTATAGGTACTAGCAACAAAACAGGCACACCTGCATACACTAGCTTTCCTTGCATACTCTGCAACTAGACTAGAATTCCCATAGTCCTCCGTGCAGTAAATCAAAATTGTCGAACATAGCTTAAGTTTCACCAAACGAAATATAAGCTAAATCACACATATGAGATCAGCTATAAGTTAACTACACAAAAGAACAATAAGCAGTTTATCCAAAGCACTTAACGAGTTTATTGGTCCCTTCAGAAGTTAATTAGTCATTAATGCACCAAGCCGTCGCCCGAAAGATAAGGTTTATAGCGTGCCCAGGCGCCCGACAGCCGAAAAATATTGCCGCTCCTAATTTATTGGCATCTTGGTAATAAATCACAGCATTATATATTAAGGTATGCCGTTTTCACCACACAAACATGCGTTTAACGTAATCCCCTTGGCTCTTGGGATTGAGGTTTACTGCTGTAATATGGGACACTATATTGCTTTGGCTGAATTTTTGTTTAAGATCTAGTTTTATATTGCCGTCTTAATAAGTTATTGAGACAGCGTAGTGAGATCTAGGTTAAAGTTGGCATTGACCTAAAAATGCGGTTATGTTGCGGAAAATCAATCTGATATTCAGGAATCATCATGACCTGAGTTATTTATGTCTATTTGTACATCTACTAGACGTTGGCAGATAATATGAAGAAAAATTTCTCCAAGAATAAGTATTTCTTGGAGCTGATAAGTTAATCCTTGTGTACGATGAAATTCTAATAGAAAATCAGTTTAATCTCCGTCTTAACAGAACCCTACATAAACACACAGATAACTTGTTACCTTTGTTTAATCCAATTTCATTTATCTATACATATAATAAATCTGTAGAAGGGTCATTTCTGTACATTGAAAATATTGAAAAAATAAATAGCAGGGGGTGTTACTGGATCGATACCAAACCCAAATATGTGATTAAAAAAATTTTTGTCTGTCTGTCTCTCTGTCTGTATGTATGTGAAGACATCACGCGAAAACTACCGGTTCGATTTCGATGAAACTTGGTATAATTATACCTTATTATCCTGGGCGTAAAATAGGATACTTTTTATCCTGGAAAAATACGTAAAAAAAAATTAATCTTAATTTTTCAGTTTTATCCATAGACGTTGTTCTGTAGAACCGCGAACACGTTGCGTATTATTATAGGCCTAGCCGTATTTGGGTCCAATAGATATTTATAAGATGTCATTGTCAGAGTAACTCAAAATGGAGAAATAAACCATCCACGCGAAGACCGACATCCGCGCGGACGGAGTCGCGGGCGGAAGCTAGTTCTGTAATAAAATGAACTAAAAGGCATTCAATTCCCTGCTCCCAGATACACGTGGACACGTGCGTCGATTAATTTCTCTAAGCGCCGAACCTAATACAGAGTTACGGTCGTAAGCGAACTTAGTGTTCTCGATAATTCTCTATGACCTACATATTGAGCTGCTGATATTATGACTGATATACAATATGTATTCCGTATATATTTGTTAAGAATTTCCGGGTTCCTTGCTTAACAGATTAGCACGTTTTTCCTCCAAAATTTGATTTGATTGCTGGTGAAGAATAAAATAATTCTAAAAGAAAATCTCAGCGTGATAGGGAACAGAAACCATCACTTACTAACTCATAAAGAAAAAAAAATTGGGACATTATTGTGAATTACAGCTGCCTTTATCTTACACTGGAGTAAATGCTATTTAAGCGTTCTAATAGACGAACGGCAAGTTGCGAACGGTAGAGGCTACTTCAGCCGTCGCCACATGTTGACGGCAGTCGTCGACACGTCGACGGCAGCAGTCAATATGTCGACGGCTGCTTCACAACTTGACGTTCTGTTAGAACTCTAAATCAACAATAACCAAAAACAGAAGTCTTAACTGAAGCTGTCAAAAATCTACGTAAAACCAGAATTGGTAGAATATTACGCGAAGTGGAATGATCTAGATAAAACTGCCTAAAACCAGTTTATTTCCAAGCTCTGCGGATATTCCCGCAATATCGCGCACAGCACGACACACGCCTTTGATTGCATCGGAAGCTGCCTTTATCCACATCCAATTATTTCTCCTATTTGACAGGTGTATAATCGAATTTTATTCACTAACGGTTCTGAGGTCTGATGATTTAACATTGATTATAACAAAAAGTGTTAAATAGTCTGTCATGTACCTTCTATTAAATTCTAAATACGCCTTAGATCATTCAATTTGATGACATCATAATCAAAAACAGGACGAAAGAAGTCGCACATACACATTTTAAACTAGTTCTGCTTCAACAGTTACAAAGAAGGAAAACAAGTAACATTATCGCTATTCACTGTCCAATATAAACTTTAAAAAGCTAATAGTGTCCTCATCGTCACTCAATAGATCTGCCATCGAATACTCAACATAGCTCCAAGAGCAATCGGCGAAGTAATTTAATCCGGCAACTTAAAACATCTGAACTCAATAGAAAAGTGATTTGAACCGTGTCTAAATCGATTCTGGATCAAGCACCGATTAAAACTGTTGGAATTCTTGAAAGCAAGGAGCGGGATGGTGTCACTGACACATAGTTGAGGAGTTATGCTTTGAACTACTGACTAGAGAGGGTGTAAGCGCACTACCGTGTTGTTGTGTAGAAAAACATACTTAGTGTCTATAATAAACTTAGGAGGGATTTGATTTTTTTGTACGTTTGTTTGTTTCAATTTAGGCCGAAATTTCACTAAGCAATTTTAATTTATTTTGTACATTAGAATAGTCTTTGCTTAATTACTATAAAATGTTTTCTTTTTCCCGGGACGCGAGCAAAAATATTAAATGAACTATCATTTAATATTTTTGCTCGCGTCCTTTAATAGGCAAAACTGTATAATATAATTTAATTTATCGAACTGACAGTATTCGATAATTGCACAGTTTTTAATAAAATTTACGGAATATAAATTGAACGTATTTTGGAATCAATTTCACGATTGTATTAATGTGCATGAATTTAATTAATTAATTATCTTGTACGAGTTCATGTTAATTTCGTAAAATTAAATGTTAATTCCTGTTGCCACAGTTATAATTTTTATAAAGGCAATTTTTATAAATTTATTAAAAGGCTTTTCAAAATAGTTAGTTCATTTTATTATATTGTTGTAAGGTGTATTTTTTTTATTCTTTGAACTGAATAGTGACGCTCGTATTGTTTACGACAATTTATTCACATAAATTGATTAAGTAAGCCGTTTCGGAGGAGTTACATTACAAACACCAGAATTACACAATTGTCTTATAATATTTTAAACTAGCTGGTTAGTACTGCAAGTTTCTCCATTCTTTGACGAGTTTTACAAAAGAAAGTAATATAATCAGTCTAAGGACTAGATCCTAATTTCCATACATTATTATCCGTCGTAGTGTGCATGCAGTCTGTATAAGGGAGCATTAGTAGATGAAGTTTGGACATTTCGTGAGTTTCGGGAACGGGTTTGGCTTTGCTCTAAATGCATAGCAGCTTTGCTTGATTGATGTTCCTTCCTAGTCATTGCATTTACGTAATGTATTCTAAATTTGTGAGATTAACTCATGTGTACTCTAACTGCATGAATAACCGATTATATTGGTCCATGTGTAGTGGTATTCGAACCCGCGTCTTTCTGCTATTGTAGCAGGTAATTTAATTTCTTATGTTACGGACATACGGTGTTAATTCGGTATTTCAACTATTGTATGTCCTAAGAATCGCTCCTGATTATCATATCATTATTATAATTATTGCATATATTACAATAACGATAGTCGTAATTTATTTCTACATTTAACTTAAACATCAACGCAGTCAATCGACCATAGTGGCGGTTTATTTTTAGTAAGTATTCTTTGTGACTATAAGTAAAGGATATTTTTTCCTTTTGAATTTATTTATAACATCCTATATTATCATTTCAATCTTTATGTCTTTTCAATTTTCTTTAAATTATCCTTACCTAACTAAAAACACTTTTTGACGACGGTAACTATAACCAGCATGATTTCAATCTCATAATTAGAACACTAATAGAATAATCAGAACTGTGAGTATATACCATCTTAAAAGAAAGTACTAACGTGTCTCCGGGAGTGCATAGCCTCCCAGGAGAGCGCATTATGCAATAAATCCCAACTATGAACAACTTTGTACCCGCTGAAAATTGTAAGAGTGAAATTCCTTTATTACAAAGTTCCCTCGCTCTTTGAAAACCCCTAATTAGCACTTGTAATGATACTCGCTTCTTAATGAACTATTAAATGTTAATTGTGAAATTAGGATTATCGCGAAACTGGAATGTATATTAAAATTGGATTTAATTGTGTTTTCTGTAAGGTTTAATTTCAAATGTTATGTTGCTAATTTCATGCTTAAATTGTTGTAATTATACATAGATTATATAGCTGAAACCAACTCCTCATGATCAAAGATTTCGTTGTAATATTTTCTTTGTTAGAAATATGCATTACATATTATACATATTATATTATAGTAGGTAGGTAATCTATTATTAGGTATTAGAGTAGGTAGGTAATCTATTATTAGGTACAAGCTGCGCTTTCGCGGTTTCACCCGCATGGCTCTGCCCCTGTTGGTCTTAGCGTAATGATATTTATAGCTTATTACCCTCCTCGATAAATGGGCTCTCTAACACCGAAAGAATTTTGAAAATCGGACCAGTAGTTCCTGAGATTAGCGCGTTCAAACAAACAAACAAACTCTTCAGCTTTATAATATTAGGTATAGTATAGATAATAGATATGCTTGCATGAGCTTAAATTTTGAGTTGAAAAAAGTAGAATTAAAACCAGTAAATTTTCCAGACATTTCGATAGCGCTTCAAATCGCAAGTCCAAATGAATGTCAGTTCTAGTTTATCTTAAAACCTAGATAAAGATATGAAGTTAGTGGTCTCGTGAGCCAAAGTTCCCAACTTCATAATCTCTGACGCGTTCTAATGAAAGCGCAGCGCGAAATTCCGTATAATAAACTTTTTAAACATCTTAAACTTTAAAAAGAGTTACACGAGTTTTGTGGGTTTTGAGTTCGTTAATTTATATTTAAGACCGGTTTTATACATTTAAAACTCACGCTAGCAGCAAGAAGTCACAAAAATAGTTTTAATACAATATATATTTATAAAATTAGAATGTCTATCAATCTCCAATATGCAAATCAAATATTTTTTATTTCATTATAATTTACATAGTGTCTGTCTATCTAATTATATCGTTTAGAAAGAAAGAAAGAAATCATTTATATACCTTTGTACATAAACCTAATAACAAATTCCTCAATTTTAATTAAGGAAGGGAATACACACCATAGGAAAATTGATAAGAATATAAGATAGGTTACATTTATTTTCATCAAATTTTCTTCGTTGTTATATTTAAGGTAATTTCGCTTGAATAAATTCCTTTTACACGTGCCGTTTATATACAATAAAGTCGATCAAAGAAAACACTATTCAACTATAACTTTATATTTTTGTCAGTTACTTGATTCGCGTCGGTCCTCTCAAAATCCTTGGAGACACTTAAAAAACTTCATTTGGGACAAATTCATTGGTATTTTAAGAGTTTTATTATTCTTTCGTAAATTCTAGACGTTTCTGAGAACAAGCTAACTTTAAATGAGGGTAATCAAACGGTCCGGGTACCTATAGCTACGTTTTCTTAGAAAGCTGTATGAAATACTGTAACAAAACTACATGAGTCATACATTTCCACTGGAGTGTGTTAATATTGCAGAAATATTACTCAGCAAATCTAGGACCTTGCGTGACCTAAGTGGGGCTATTAAATGTGATTATAACCTGTTTAGAGTTTATTATTTTTAATCCTGATATTAAATGGGTAGTGTATGTTTTACTCTATAAAATAAACTATACATGTACCAAATTTCATAATACATAAAACATGAAGCAAATTAAAACGTAACACCGCATCTAAATAGCACATTGCATTGGCTTAAAAAGAATTGCACGCAAGTGAAATGGCGAATGAAAAATTAAGTAGGTAGTTTGATAAAATTATTATAAAAACGACAAATTGCTACTAACCTACCGCTTTTAAATAAATTATGACAATAAATTATGAAAGGAAGGAATCGCATGTACCTAATTAATCGTTTTTCAATTTAATGAAACATCATGCAGTTGAGAATCGATAATGTTGTTCTACTTTAAACTCAAATTAAGTATTTAGTCTCTTTTTATTAGCATGGGAAACATATTATATGTTACGAATATCGGTCCAACAATATGATGTTTTACGTTGTTCGCATAATAATAATTAATTAAATACATTCAGTCCAATTAGGTTTATAATATAATAGATAACACAAGTTTAATTAAAAAAAATTATGATGTTTGATAATTTGAACATCAAAATTAATTTGGTAACACAAAATAATATGATGATAATGGGCATTAATTTAATAAAAGTATGTTTTGTATATTTCATTTTATAAATGTCATTAACTACATTATATTTTCCCTGGTTTCACCCGCAGACAAACCCAAAACGACAAAGCTAGTATTTCTATAGCTTATGTGTTATTTATGTATATAAGCTACATTACACAAAAATTTTTGAGTGATTTTTCCGTAAGAGTCGAGCGTAACAAACACACATGCTTACAGTCATTCGCGTTAAAATTATTATGCAGTAGGATTTTCTTTTTCCATGCACCAATACCTTGTTTATTAAATTTCCTATCTTAATATATACTATTATAAAGGCGAAAGTTTGTATGGATGTTTGTTACTCTTTCACGTAAAAACTACTGAACCGATTACAATGAAATTTAGCGCACATATAGAGGGTAACTTGGATTAACACATAGGATAGGTTTTATCCCGGAAATCCCACGGGAACAGGAACTATGCGGGTTTTCCTTTGAAAACGCGGGCGAAGCCGCGGGCGGAAATCTAGTATTACATAAATTTCTCCTCAATAGAAAGTTTGTTTTGATTTAAAAAGAACATGTCTCTACATTCACAGAGACTCTTCTGAAGGCTCACGGCCTCTACCAGGCGACCCACCAGTTTTCCCGCTTTTTTTTACAAAAAAAAGTATACCTAAAGTCATTTTTAAGTAAGAAACATCGCAAGTTTCCTGGCCACCACTACCATTGTTGCGGCACTATAACGCTTACGTACGTTATAAATGATTACAGACTATCATACTGCTACGTAATTCTGAGTTCGCTCCACTGCCATTCGATGCTGAGATATCTATCTACACACGTTTTGGTTTTATAAGCGATATACCAAGGATATACCTGTGTATCAAAATGTATCGTTAAACATTTGACAGCATAAAGATTAGTAAGAATGTTGTTATTTATAATTTATTTAGTGTTCAAACATGGTTTATGACGAGAAAACTAGGTAAACGATTGAACAGTTGCACACACACTCATATAAGTTTTGCATACAAACATTTGGAAGCCCGTGTTAAAAATTTTAAAAATATTTTAATGCAAAAATAGGAAGATGATATCGTTCTTGAAAAATTTTTTATATAATGTCATCCAAGTACTTAACCTATTTACTTTAGCGTAGCGCTATATTATTATATTTTAATATTATTTCCAAATGAAACTCGATTACCCCGGATTTTCTATACTTTCTTTTAAAAATGACGTAACAGAAAACATTATAAAAATAAGTTACGTATAAATTGGGAAAGAGTAAGAGCAAGTTAAAAGATCCTTGATAAATTGAATATTTTATACCGCGACTCGTAAAATATGGGATAAATTCATCCCGCAGTTTCTTACTTTGAACATAAATTGAGAAACGAAGTGGTTAAATATAAGTGAGGGACGACTCATTAGTAATTAATATTTTAATTGAAGAATGACCAACTTCGTTAATAGAGAACACTCCAATTATATTTTCATAAATTTTAATTAAGAATATTTTATTACGTTTAGTGGAATTGTGTCCATTACCTTTCATATTAAAGAACATTTAAACGGTTTATGATTTAATAAAATAATTCTTCAATAATAAGTAATATTGGACTCATTTTGAAACAATTTTCAATGAAGCTCCGCTTAATATTTTGGTTGTAGTGGGATTTTATACTGGCTCTTTCGATGAATCCACTATCGGACATAAAAATGTGAGTATAGCAGCTGATACAGATTGATGATTCATATTTAACGATATTAAACACTATCACATGAAGCTATTAGATATCGAATTTTTCAGATCAGATCAGTAGATCGAATAAAAATTTAATTGAAAAATTATATTTGTCAGATCGAGATTTATACCCATCATACGTTTTACCACCTTTAACTCACATCTTGAGGTACCCTTAGTCAGTTCTATTTCCGATAAAAAATTCACAGAATTCGGACAAAATCGCGGGCTAGTACTTAGTCAGTAACAAATAAAACTAAAATGAAACAAGAAAGGTGCTAGTTTCGGTTTCTCAGCTTTTCTTTTAAACTCGAATATGTAGTAGGTATACTAAAATTTTTCTCTAAATGTGTTTTATGGCCGCTACGCTGAAATCCTTTGTTCTTGTGTTTATTTCCAACTATACTTCATTTAATGAAAACAAAGATACTTATATAGTATTATTATTATACTGGTATTCGTATTCGTACATATTTATCAATGAAAAGCCAATACTGGCAAGTATTTTACGAGTCCCTCTTGATATTATATCAGTCATAGTTACTTAATATTTGCCAACAGGGTTTTTGTTAGAGTACAAGTTGGTTATTAAATTTATAAATTGGGCAAGAAAATCACATTTTAGTACTGTTAACAATAATTGGAAAAAAGTCATAGACCTTAATAATTGAAAATTTTAATTTAATCCAAATGTAATTTTGAGCCTTGTGTTTAATTTAGATAGATTGTATTTAGATTTAAAGGTACTCGTATCGAATTCAATTAAATCAGAAACAAAGAAAAGTAACAAATAACGTTACATTTGTAACGTAATTAAATCCACCGTGAAGAAATTGAATCAGACTAGAATAATAGTTAAATTGAAGAAAGTAAATCAAGAAAATGATCGAAGTAATTTTATTAACTAAGTAGTAGGTATGTGTTTTAAGGAGTTTTCCTTTTAAATATGACTACAAATACAATATTATTATTTTATAAAGAACCTTCTTAACCACGTATTTAAGAGAAAACTCGCAAGTCACAAACTATCTTTGTAGCAAATTTAATCTCAATCGGTTTAATGGTTGCGACATGAAGAAGAGATAAACAGATACAATATAGACAGCCACATCGCTACAAGGCCTGGCTGTTGACCCCTGCCGCCGAAGGTGATCGATGGCCACCGTTGGGCTTTAGTGGGTATGGCTTCCGCGAGTCCCACATACCCCCTCACGCAGGAAAACTGCAGAGGGGGATGCGTAAATGCATTTCCCAACGTAAAAAAAAAGACAGCCACATCGCATCGTATTAATATTAATAGTGAAAGTAGGAATAATATTGGTACTTTAAGTGCTTTGCAATTCAACTGTATGGAACATTATATTACACCAATCATTCATTCCTTAATCATTCCCACATTTACCACAAAATTAAAATGTCTTTGTGATCTCTTCTAAAAAATCGAATCATATAATAATTCCCACTCAAAGCCACGCACAAAACAACGGTCAACAACATTTCAATGACAGAATCGAAATCAAACGATCCATGTTTTGTAAAGGCATTGTTAGGACTCTTAAAAGACCACTTTTCATCCGTCGAATAAATAAGATTCTCGGCCCTTGTAATTTAACGGGCCTCTAGAGACAAACGTGGCTGGATCTGTTTTATTGGATTGTGTTCGAGTGATAAGAGATCTTCACTTTTAATTAAATCACACATTTTTATTTCTTTCTAGTAGGTAATGAAATATCTGTCTATGTTATCTATAAACGGCATATTGTGTAAGTGTTATTTATAGGTGAGCTGTGAGTTTTTATTATTAACTAGCGGTCCGCCCCGGCTTCGCCCGTGGTACATATTTACGTTTTCTCCACATAAAAACCATCCTCGTACTTCAAGGAATATAATAAAAAAAGAATTATCGAAATCGGTTCAGCCGTTCTCGAGTTATGCGCTTACCAACACATTTTGCGATTCATTTTTATATATAAGAGAAGATTAGGTAAATGATAATAATATTATTAATGTTTAACTGTCTGAAATTTTAGGAAAAAAAATCATCAGTTTAAAGTAGACTCTACCATTTACGAGATTAGATGTCAATTTGAATAATTTAATCTATTACAATTATTAGAGTGATTAAACTGAATTCAGAGGTCCTTGTGATTGACTGCATAATTATGTAGTAACATTCTATTTTTTGTACATTTAATGAACATCATCAATTTCAAACAGAAAGAGACAAATTGTGGCATAAGTCTAAAACAAAGCTACAGAAAAAGACACATGTACAAATATACCTCAAGTTTATTTCCCTTTATTTATTCATCAATCCTTTATTTCACTTGAAGATAATGAAAAAGAAATTGATAGCTTTAACTAAGTACAAATGGCGGTCTTATCGCTTTAGAGCGATTTCTTCCAGACTTTAATTTCAATCTTAATACTATTATAAAGGCGAAAGTTTGTATGGATGTATGGATGTTTGTTACTCTTTCACGTAAAAACTACTGAACCGATTACAATGAAATTTAGCACACATATAGAGGGTAACTTGGATTAACACATAGGATAGGTTTTATCCAGGAAATCCCACGGGAACGAGAACTATGCGGGTTTTCCTTTGAAAACGCGGGCGAAGCCGCGGGCGGAAATCTAGTATTAATATATTTTTTCATATAAATCGCGTTTCCCCTCACTTACACCACACTCGTTCCAGGAACTGTCGTGTTATTGTCAATCGAGCGCTTCCCTCTATCCATTAGTTTCGGTAACGCCACGCGACGTTACGTTACTCTTTTTCAGCCCACATGATTGATTGTAAAATATAGTATAGGGGTGTGGATTTATGGAGATGTGGAAAAAGATTGTGAAGAAATAAATATTTTGTTACGGTTCTAATTAAGCAAATACCTTATGTAATGTCCATAATAATATTTTGTTTACAAAACTTCCAAAGGGTACATTATTAAATGCAACCGCTGGCTCACAACTAGTATTATTATATACTACTTAAGTAAACTTTAAACTTGTAAAGAAAATCGATCAGTGAAACGTAAAATACATAAACAGCTAACCATAATATGATAATACCTATGTTAAGTTTCACATGTACTACAATCCGCTTTAGCCTGCGGCTTCACTCGCGTAGTATCCGGTTTAAAACATTGTGTGTTAATCAATTTATATGTTGGACGATTCCATCAGATTAGACACGGACCGAAATTGAAAACAAAAAATTGGTTGTCTGTAAAGTCGGTTTACTGACGATAGTTGAACGTGACAACGTCCGATTGTGCTTCTTTGTAGCTCGTTCCGCGCTTTCGCTTCCACTTCAAGCCTTACATGGAACGCCTCAGAGCGAGGTAACGCCGCATGAGTCATGTTTTTACGTGCGTGCAGCCGGCTCTATCGAATTATAAGACGTTGTCACGTCAAAAAAAAACTTTAATTCCCAAAAAATTGTACCTTTTTAAATAGAGTCAGTATATAATAAGGAAGTATAAATTACAACTTTATACTTATATACATTCAAACAAGTCTAAAACACTATATCTTAAAACATATTTTACTAAACATATGAAGGCACTGTTCTTTGGCAGACTATTGTAGTCGCTAGGTGTTTGGGAAGGAAACTCCAGCGGGAAAACAGGAAACCCTTAAGCGTATTTACGACTTGGATAGTCTGTGGTCGGGCTAATAAAATATATGCTATTTTACAGTGAAAGAATTTGTAGTATTGTATGAAATATGGAAGATACAAATTATAGCATTTCCTTTAGGTACATGATGTATTTGAATGATAATGTTATAAATGCTCTTTCTAGATTTATACGTTGTTGTTATTAATGAATTAATTATATTAAATTGTCAACACACTGAATTGTTAGGTTTTTTCTTTTTTAAGTAGTATCGCCACCATACGAAATTTCTCATATGAGTAATTAAACCCAAATTCTCTTCTATAAATCACTACGCATACTTCATCAATACACGCAACTCATTTGATACAATCGGCCATATACCCACACTAGCTGCGCTTCGCGGTTTCACCCACATGGTTCCGCTCCTGTTGGTCTTAGTGTAATGATAATATATAGCCTATAGCCTTCCTCGATAAATTATAGGCTATCTAACACCGAAAGAATTTTTTAAATCGGACCAGTAGTTCCAGAGATTAGCGCGTTCAAACAAACAAACAAACTCTTCAGCTTTATAATATTAGTATTGATTCAACACCTGAACAAAAGTATTCTAGTATTTCGCCACTTAAAACGAAATAATACTTCTCACGTCACAAATCCGGTGTCAAGGAAATAAAATTATAACTCCATACACGATACACTTTGTGACAAGATTAAATAAAGCCTCTATACTGTAGTTTGTTGGAGGCGTAAAATTGGACCGTTTTTCCTCTTTTTTATCCCATTTTGTGAATCCGGGAACAATATTTGAGATACGACTTTATTATAAATAGCACTTACATCGACGCTTTCATCGTTATTAATTTTTAACGTGATCTGTACTCGTGTTCGGGCATTTTATGAATTGTACAAAATGTTATTTAAGATCACTTGTAACATAAACGAGTCTTTGTTATATCTATAATTTCATAATTATAATGTTATGAGTATATTGTTATTTTTGATACTACTTTTCCGGTCCTGGTTCAGATTCAGACAAGTAGCCCTTGTTTTTCTGTTCCATACCTTATCATAGTTTTTTTTGTTTATGAGTTCTCAGAAAAAAAATTACATTAGTTAATGATAATAACTATAACAATCTATATTTCAGTTTATTATAATATAAGAAGATTTGTTAGTTAAGTCACGGAAAATTTCAAGAAATGGTAATTCTTTCATTTATTCGAAAAGTTTCAGCCTTTGAGGGGAAATTTATCAGAAAACATTTAAGCCTTTCGGTCATGATGGACTTTAAATCAATTTAATGGATTTTTTTTGCAGCACTACGGGTAAAACCGCGGGGCACAGCTTGTTCATCCATATTTTACTCAACCGTTTTAGAATGAAGGTTTAACAAACATACAAGCTATAAGATATAAATATAGAAGGCATAAATTGGTACGCAGGATTTACTCATTTACCTTGACATGTTCTAGACGCTAAAAGGTATAATTTTCAGACTTAAGCACTTCGCTTATCAGGACATTTTATCCTTGATTAGGACTCTAAAAGGCTTATGAAAAAGGAAGAAAAAGTAAGAAGATTCCTTTCTGTTTATTAAGGTAACTTAGTCGATTATGCCACTCTTAATGCACATAGATAATATATTGACTTATATTATGTACTATGCATTTAGAAATGGTGCACCTATTTAATTTCCAAGAAGTAAATCCATGTTTCTTGACAGATTTCTTCCTAAGTACCTAACTATTTACATTAACCATTTATATGGATATAATATAAATAATTATAATATTTTAATAAACAAATATTTTTATGGTACACTGAATAAAAATAATATGCGTCTGACATAAAATGGTTAAATGTATTTGCAAAATGAAATAAACAGATAAGTTATAATTAGTTGAATAAATTTGAAATGTTTCAAGTATGTTTTCATTTAATCGAGCGTGTAATTAATTAAATTATGGCCTTTTCAACAGTTAAATGCACCAACGATAATCGTTTTAGGAATTAATCCATACTAATATTATAAATGCGAAAGTAACTCTGTCTGTCTGTCTGTTACTCAATCACGCCTAAACTACTGAACCAATTTTCATGACATTTGGTATGGAGATATTTTGATACCCGAGAAAGGACATAGGCTAATTTTTATCCCGGGAAAATGACGCAAACCTGGAAATCCCACGGGAACGGTAACTATGCGGATTTTTCGTTGACTGCGCAGGCGAAGCCGCGGGCGGAAACCTAGTTAATAATAAATTAAATATTATACAGCTTTTTCGATAACACGAATACAAATAGGTACATACTGACACACAACACGAGAAAATGTGATTGTATTGGCTTAAATAAGTATAAAAAAATTAAAGTACTAAAAAACTAAGGCTTGTTAAACTAAAGCATAATAGAGATAACGTATTCTAACTTTGTATGTTCGAAGAGGGTGATCTTAGAAATAACTGAACCGATCATGAAAATAATTTTACTAACAGAATGTTACACTACTTTGGAGTGTCATATTTTTTTGATTACAGGATCAAACCAGATCAAAGCGGCTTGTATATCGAATCGTCTTAAATTGTGCCTAAGTTTCGTTCCCTTTACGCCCAGTAATCTCTAGATTTTAATAAAAACCCTTTGAATTATGCAAATCTTAGCTGGGTTTGTAATACCAGCTTCAGCTTACCTTGCCGCTTGAATTTGAGATAATCCAATACCTTGAACATACGTAACAGGGATATTAATTTAAACTTTTTATTAAGCCACGGCTTACGTTGATTATTCATTCATTCAGTTTATTCAGTGATAAATTCACAGAATGCGAACCGTGTTATCCTGTTGTGTATATTAATAGGATATTTTTCGTTTAAACTCAAGTGGATATGATTCGACGAAAAGTTATTCTGCGTATTTATTATACTTCTTTATTTTTCACCAATGGAAAATTACAATTAAATTTAATGAAATTTATGTTTATAAAAATACAGCACCACCTAACCTTGTTATTAAATAAAACAATCCTAGACAAAGGACGCCTGGTAGAGATCGCGAATAGCTTACCATTTAAACATAGTGAAAGTTTATAAATTATGTTATCTTTGTTTCCTTTATATTATTTCTTATTATAACTTTGTTGCCAATGATTATAATCTGGACTTATTTAAAAGAAAAGTGAATAGGTATCTTTTAGGTCAGCATGCTCCATCCGAGCCACGGAGACCACGCTTGTCGCTTTCCATCAGGCGAAGCGGTGGTCAAATGCCTAATCCTGAATAAAAAAAAAAATATGGCACTCGGGGACTGCCGCGGTAAAGCTATTGCATAGCATGCCTTCAAGCCACACCTCCGAACCCGTTGGAGTGGGGAGCGTGAGGTTTTTTCGTTACGGAATTTCTCGATTCGGTCCCCGCGCTTAAGGCCCGCGATAGAAGCTATGCAATAGCTTAAAAAAAAAGAAATAACCGTATTGTTCATATCTATTGATGTATTAGCTACCGGATATAATATAAACAAGTTATCCACCTTATTATATTATCGTGGTAAATATTAAAAGATGTAATGACGATTCAAAAGTGCTCGTACTAGAAGAAGTCTAATTGAGTAAATAAATGTTTGAGTTTAAGAATACTTACTACAAGGTTAATATGAAGTACATGATACATATACTTTGCACCTGAAATTTTTTAAAGCACTTCAGGAAAAAATATAACTATAAAAACAAACACTTGTGTGGGAACTTGAGTGTTGGAAATTAAATTAAGCTCTTTTTACCTGCGCGGTGTCACTAAAAGCGAGTGTTATAAATATCTATTCTTATGTTATTATTATATTGGTGTATTTATTAAATATTGCGATGAAACTTAAAGCTTCTTATTGAAAATCGTCACCTGCATGTATAATTGTATATTTTTAAACAATCAAATGTACCAAAATATGCTATAAATATGTATAATAACATACATTTAAAATTATTCAGTCATTGTTTAATCTATTGTAAACTACGGATACTACATCAACTTGCCATCTCACTTAACATCCATAAATACTTTACTATTTTAAATCTATACGAATATTATTATCTATACTTATATTATAAAGCTGAAGAGTTTGTTTGTTTTTTTGTTTGAACGCGCTAATCTTAAGAACTACTAGTCCGATTTGAAAAATTATTTCAGTGTTGGATAGCCCATTTATCAAGGAAGGTTATATCATTACGCTAAGACCAACAGGAGTGGAGCCACGCGGGTAAAACCGCGGAGCGCAGTTAGTAAATAATAAAATGTCTAACAATACCTGAATTAAAATATTTCGCTCGCATTACAACCACACCTCGTAATACTTTTAAACTTTCTGTCTCACACAAGCCGTGCATTGCTAAGGATTTCCACAAATCCTTTGTAAGACTCTACTTATTATGGATGTCCGAGCGAAACTAAGGTTTCAAATGCACACTGCTTATATTTTACTATTTTATATAAGGACTAGCTGAATCGGCAAACGCTGTTCTACCCTTGTCATGTAGGGGTATAAATATAGTTTACGGCCCATTCTTTTAGACCTCCCGAATCTATACATATAATAAAATCGTAGGAAAGTCAAAACTGTACATTGAATATTTTTTTAAAAGAATACATAATCCATGATCTATAATCGATATAGAAGCCAAAAATATAGTTTTTAGAATTTTTGTCTGTTTGTCTGTTTGTCTGTTTGTCTGTTTGTCTGTTTGTCTGTATGTTTGACCGAGCTAATCTCGAAAAGTACTGCATAGATTTACTTCAAATTTTGCATGAATATTCCTAAGAGGTCGGGTGAGGATAGTTTAAACATATTATCATGATATCACCTTCGGGGGAGGAGCTGTGAACCTTTATTTTTCTTACATATTCCGGGTACTACGACAGCGTACAATCTAAAGACTCATGTTTAAATGTTGGTTTCGAGTAAGCCATGCTATTATCTAGCTTTACAAAATAAAAACTATGTCATTTACGTAATTTGGGCAGAGAAACAGTTTAATGAATTTAGTAGTATAAAGACAAATCTGAAACAGCGCCATCTATGAGATTTCGTAAAAATCAAATCAATTTACATGTTAACACTACTGAAAATACTGTTGAAAATTAATAATTTAAATATAATCATGTTATTTATTTAACTCTTTAACCCATATCTTCCCTTCCCTATAAGGTGCGCTTATATTTCGTGTGAATATACTACATTTTTAAAAGTGAGGGTAGATGTTTATTATTTTAAGTCAAACTAGACACCATTACAATTAATCTAATATTGATTGTGTTCATTGGTTACATTTTTAAAATCTTCGTGTTTTATAAATTTATAAAGAATAGAAAAAATTCGATCACGAGGCGGGACTCGAACCCACATAATTTCGTGATCGAATGTTTCTATTCTTTATAAATTTATTATTTATAAATTTATATTTATAAAGCATTTGAATGTCATAAAACCAAAAATATCAAATTCAATCTTTGTGTTTTGTGAATTTTCACCATGCGTTCCCACAAAAGGTAAGTTGTTACTTTTATAGGTATTTATTATTTATAGCAATTCATGTTTTTTAAAGTGAAACTTTTATTACATCGTCTCAAACTTTTTGGTCTGTGTAGCGCATGTCGCGTGACGGTCGAACCGTACGATAATTATCGTACAAATACGATAATTTTGTGCCTAAGTTTCACTTTTACCGTGGTTTCATAAAACCACACAACATTTTTATTGGTTTTATAAAGGTTTTATATTACACTTTTAGAATGAAATAATAAAATGATGAATTCTTTTTGACTTTTACAAGATTTTGAGGTGCGTTGGGAACAGTAGTTTGTTGATAAAATTTTATTTGTAAGTAGCTTTTTTATAGATTTACAGTTAACTTTTGATTTTTTATTTACAGATTCAATGTTCATAAAATTATATCGCCTTTGGAAGACGATTTCTGCTGACAATTTTACAACACCACTTGAAAATTGATGATTTGATGATGAAGATAGTGGCAGCGAGGATTAAGTGGAAATTAGTAATCATCCGCTTCGTCAATTTTTGACTGAAGTTAATGTCCAACGTATGGTTCAATCATTGGAAGTATCTCGGGTAATTTTGGAGGATATTTTTCAGGAAGGAGAGAAGGGGCAGCCAACCACATATCAAAGTACTACGTTTTAGTACCGAAAAAAATGTTATTGCCAAATGAAACATAAATTTTGCACTCACAACTGTACAAGTTATGATTTTTATTCTGACTTTGCTGTTATCTGATTATAATATTTATCGTTATGGCTATCGACCGTACTGGGATGAGAGTACATGATATACTCATCATCCAGGATTGCATAGAGCATTTTCACACTGAAAAAGATGTTTTCTTTGAATCGTAGTTGCTTCATTTATTTATTTTTAATCATTTTACATAATATGTTTTATATTTGCCCATTTTCATTATATTTTATAAATAAAATGGAACCAACATAACTTTGTTGTGTATCATTTCTCTATTAATAACCCGTAGGCATATTTTCCAAGCGCCCCATTTAAGGTGCGGTCCTGAAATTTTAATGTATACTTTTGCCTAATATAAGCTCAAGCTCATTTTTAGATGAAAATAACAAAGAGAACTTATTTATTAAAATTTAGTAGATAAAAGAAATTATAAGAAAACACAGTATATTTATTAGGCGGCGGTGATTTTCCAGGCAAAAGATATTCATCAGCTCAATAAAATTGAATAGTATGTTGTTAGTTATTCTTTAAATTCACAGATTGTAATGAGCATTTCCGCATGCAAGTTGTATCGTAGTTTAGATATATCATAGTTTTGACACATTAAAGTTCCAACAAAACCCTCAAATTTTTGAGCAGAGTTGAGCAAGATAATTTAAAAAATGTGCTGTGTTAAGTATTATAGAAAAGGTTAGTTCGTTGATAATTATTATTTCTTCATCATTTACATGTTGTTAAATGTTAGTAAAAATAAACTTTGACTGTTAATACTTTTGTTCAGTATTTACCTGTATGATTATTGCTTGGTAATTAATATGTATATTTTCATGTCGTATAGCTAATTATAAACATAAGTGTGATGTGAAACTAGCTGGATTTATTTTTACACACTCACAGCCATATATTTTATATTAAAATAGTGTTAATAGTGTAAATCATAATATTTTTTCACAATTAAAAATATTTCCTTTTTTCTGATGGTATTGAATTAAACCGCGCTGTCGTTTCGTTCACTAAAAGTGATGTTATGAGGACCGAATATGTAGCCGCCTCAACTTACGGAAACGAGAGTAACCTGCGTTGTCTGTTAGTTATTGTATAGTCGAATTTAACGTTACATGGAAATTGGAATCTAAATATATTATGTATACTTATATTAAATCTGTACATGAAATATATTTCCTAAATAACTATCACGGGGTGATTAGGGATCGACACTGATGCCAACGAAGCAAACAGTAAAATTTTTGTCCGTCTGTCTGTCCGTATAACCGTTATAGAAACAAAAACTACTCGACGGATTTAAACGAAACTTGGTACAATTATTTTACATATTCCTGAGCAGAGCAGTAAAAGTAGAGTTAAAGCTACACAGAAATCATATTGTATGAAAGAAATGGTCTCCATATTATATAAAAAATATCTCCCGACATCATAAATGTATATCTTTTATGGTTGACTCACAATAACACGTGTAACTTCCGATAGCTTAGGAGTTCGAAGCTTTCTGATTATATTTGTCTATAACACTCTCAGTCCGTTTCAACTCAATTTTTATTTTCATGCATCAGTGCCACCTAAAAAATCTTTATCTCGAAAATCGAGCAAAGCTAAGAAAATGAGAAATAAGAGTTCTCAAGAATCGTTAGAGGTAAGAGGCTTACTATAGGCCGAAAACAACATGTGTTATGCCGAGAACCTGAAACCGCTTCACAACGAGAATTGCGGCTCACAGCTGACCGCGAACGGCATGTACTATCCCGTGAAACCGAAACCTTCACTGAGAGGGTATAATGTCTCACAGCTGATCACGGCCGTCATATTTTATCTCGAGAATCTGAAACTTTTACTCAATATGAAGACCGTTTGACAAATGATAGGGTGCACCATAATATTATTCGATCTCTTGAAGATGAACATGAGCATAAGCAATGACTAGAGTAAGGACGCGAATATTACAATTAATTGAGACAAAAACGATTAATAAGTTTGTTTAATGAAAGATTAAGAATTGAAACTATTCGGTCTCTGGAAACGGACGAATAGCGAGAGGCCCCTCTTACTGCAGACAGATTTCGACATAGTCTTAATGACTTAGATTAGAGGTAAACATAGAAGATCAATCTACGAATTCAGTGGTGGGGTCCGACAAATATAAAAGTGGGTTTGCTTATAACCTCACAATTGATTACAGATCATCTTCTGTATAGGCGATATTAACGTAGTATGTTATTTTTGTAATGCTTTAAAGTGGAGTAAGGACAATTTTAGAACATGTTTCATCAGGTTAATTCGTATGTATGCAGTTTTAAATCGACATTAGAAGCTTTTCCTCAAGATGGTGAATGGTGATATTAATATAAAATTGTTATAAATGCCGATAGACGGACGTCTATCGGCACTCAGGAACTTCCTGGGCGTGTTATAACGCCCAGGCCACAGTATTACAATTTTTTCTACAGCAGCGCGACGAATGTATTTTCGCATAGCAACGGAGGGGAACTCGCGGGGGGTCAAGTGACGCGGGCCACGTACCATTAACATGCTTAGTTTGTGGTACCGAGCGCGAAAGAAAGTCATCGTGTTTTTGTTTTGTTACTATGTAAACTAACGTAATTTAATACTTAGGTACAATATATTCTATAACGGTGCGCTCAAACTGTTAATCTACATTTAATTTAGATTATTATTTGAAATACTAAGTAATGTAGAATTTAAATCACATTCATTCATGTTTTCCTCAGATTTTCGATTTCCTCCGATTTTAAGATTTTCTTATCAGTGTTCAATTTTAATTTAGTTAAATTTTATAAGAGACAATTAAGAACATTCAAAAATAAAGTGTCACGTATTTTTTTAAACGACGAATGACGAAAAACGACGTAATCGCGGACGAAGTCGCGGGCAACAGCTAGTAAACAAATAAAATCTGAAATTGATAAAGCCTTTTCTATAATATTTTAATTTGGACATGAGAATTTTATAAACATATAAATATTATATTTTTAAAGTAACCTAACCTAACCTAACAGATTATTTGAAATACCTGTGTATTAGAAGTGCAAAATTATTACTTAAAATACGAAATATATAACATAACGAGACCACAAACCGTTTATGTCATGAAAAACCAAGGAAAGCTGTCAAAAATACACAATTCTATGTCCTCAGCAAAGGAACAATAATTTTTCAGCAATCCACCTGAGGCAGGCCGACAGCCGAAGAATTTTGGGCTCCTCCCGCCTAAATTAAAAAACTTTTTTCTCATTACTTCGCAAGTATTTAAGTTATTTTTAGCGATATTGTGGTGATCCATTCTCTAGTCAGGTGTCTGATTATATTCAATGTAATGTGATATTAATATTATTGAATGA
>CAJQZN010026996.1:0-13415 GCA_907164685.1 Colias eurytheme
GGTAAAAATATAAACAGTACTTGTGATTATCGATAATAACATGTACAATATGTATTGAGGGATAGATGCCCTTAGAGGCCCCTAAGGGCATCTATCCCTCGAAAAAAAAGGGCAACTATCCTTTTTGATAAGGATAGCTGCCCCAGTATTTTTTTTATTAAATAAAAACAAATGAGCCACTATTTTCACTTAGATTTGTACTTAATGAACCAGTGTATAGACATAATAAGAAATATAGTGAAATTTATTAATACTTATAAAGTTATGCAAAGGCAAATATCAACCTTTTTAAATTTTAACGTGTTCGTGAAGTTCGCCGCGGATATTATAACACACACTAGCGAAACACGTCTTCACCAAACAACAGCTCATGCGTACCCGAGGTGCGCGGTGATAGGAGCTCCTATTTAAATCATTAATTCGTAGTCACGACTCTGGGAAGTGAGGTTTTTTGAAAATGAGGCATCTATCCCCGTGCGGCATCTATCCCACTTTTACCCTATCATTTTAGGCGTCTATTATGTGTTATTATTTATTACCTATTATATATAATAGCTATACATTGTACTATGGCTATACCGCATAATATTACATAATTAATTATATTTCATTATGATTGTAAGACCAACTAAAGGCCTAAAGGGACTGATTTAAATGCATATTTTTTGTTTAAATACTACGTTTCAAATGTAAAATAGTCACCTAAGCTTTCTTTTTTATGAATGTTAAAAGTCAGATAATGAGGTAAACGTTGAAATTTTTAATTAACTCTTCAGCTCTTTGATATATTTTGTTTTTATTGCTGTATATTCAAACCGTATTTACTGTAAATTCAATGAGAGTAAACCCATTAAGAGCGGTAGGTATTTAGAAAAGGCAGTTAACGTGGAATCGTTACATAAATACAAGCTTGCCAAATGTTCCGTTAAGTTTACGGCTGAACCCACGTTATTTTATTCTATTTATCACAGTTTCTAATGATTATTTTGTTTTTTTTTTTCAGGTAAGCGCACGAATTCTTTTGTCGGGCTAAAAGAGGTATTTGAATTTTTTCTAGGTTAGTAACTTCATAATTTTGGTTATCCTTTTTTTCATAAATACAAAAATTAAAAGCACTCACTTTTAAAATTTAAAAGCCAAAACGACCTAAAATCTTATCATATTTCATTTTGGACAAAGAAACTTTTTCCAAAAGAATCTACTTCCGGTTTAAATAGATAAAAGTGACAATTTTGTTTCTTATCTGTGCGACAAATATTTCGCAGACAATTTATTATTTATTTGTCAGAACTTTTTTTTTATCTGTATTTGAAATTCTTTTCCTGTACAAAAAAAAACATAAATTATTCACAACTGCATTAAAACCATATTAAAACGAATTTACAAATATTAATTGTGATAAAATACTTATTCAAATGATAAATATTAGACATAAGATGAAGGCTTTTTGGTGAAATAAAATAAAATAAATCCATTTAACTTATTTTAACCTCTCATTTTTGCAATGACATCCTACTTCAAAAAAACGAAAAGTCAACGCCACGTGGTAGCCGAAATAAAATCAATTTCATCTTACGTTACATGAGTTTCATAAATTTTTGATAAGTCTGATCTATTACAATTATCTCCAAAGAGAAACACATGAAATACAATAGCTATTGCTACATGTATGCAAGCGCGGATCCAGGGGGGGGGGGTCACGGGGTCATGACCCCCCCCTGGGCTAGGTCCACGACCTAAGTGGACCACTAATTTAATATTAACTTTTTTAAATTAACAAATTAATACTGTTCAACATGATGTTTTTATTGAATTTTGAGACATAAAAGTAATATAGAACAATGAAATCAATTACAAACGGTAACGGAAGAGAATATAACAAAAATTATAGAAAAAGTTTATTAGGGTCGACCTGTGGTCGTAATTTAAGGACAAAAAACAGGTTTTTCGATTTTTGAAAAAATCTATAACTGCGGAATAAATTAGTCTAATGGTAAAGTTGTATGTAATTTTTTTCTACAACTTTTGCTGTTACACTTTTCACACAAAACCTCAAATATCGAAATATCCCAGTTCGTGGATAAGACATAAAATAGCAATTTTTTTTTTATATGAACAATAGAAAATACAGTCAATTTACAACAAAAAATCAGTCAAATGCGCGTCGGACTCGCGCACCGAGGACTCCGAGCAAACATATTTTTTCATTATGTATGTTGTATCTTACAATTTTGTTTAAAAAAATTTTTTCTTTATCTGTGCTTGTAAGTGCTTAAGTCAAAAAGTTTAAAGTGCAAATTTCAAGACTGTGTTCATGGGAAGTACCTTGTAGGTTTTGATTGATGATTCCCTTGCAAGTATAGTTGCGAATTACAGAATATGCGGCTCTAATTGCTTTTTCTTCATATTGCGTTGACATAGAATTTGAATTAAATAACAGATTTAAGTTATTATAGACCTGAGTTCTGATGTGAATATCAATTAAATACATGTAGACGTTCATGAGTAAAGGGATTGTTAGTTTAAAATGATTTAAAAAATATATTTTTATTTAATTTAATTAAATAATTAGGGTTTTCGCAGTTATTACTACATCTGTGCTATAACACGATACTTTTTACTCAATTTCAAGACTGTGTTTACGGGACAGGGTGCTCCCTGCAGGTATTGATACCCTTGCTAATGTCGAAATCCTACGGTCTACGGTCCCTTGATGCTGTGAAAAATTCAAACGTTTTAGCCAACGCAATCAAAAGATGCAGCTGTAAATGCTGAAATTTTTCGCAAAATTCGACACTCCCTAAGAAATCAAAACCTACAGGGTAGTTCCCGAGTACACAGAGTCATGAAATTTAGTACAATCAAACGTATAATAACGCAGACTAGCTTACCACCCGCTTACTTTCTCTATAACCTTATAAATTATATACTATTTATTCCCCTTGAATCACTCTTTAAAATCAACTTCAACATCTTTAAAAAAAACTGCATCGAAATTCGTTGCGTAGTTTTAAAGATTTAATCATACATAGGGGCATAGGCACAGAGACAACGACTTTGTTTACTAATTGCGAAAAGCATGAATTTTTCCTTAGATTATAATATAAAAAAATATTTTTTTTTAATTTTAACTTAGGTACAACCCTGTTACTCATGAACGCTGTATTAACTGACATGTATTAACTTGATATTCATACCAAAAACTCAAGTCTATAATACCTTTACGCTATAATAAAATTAAACTTCTATGTCAACGAATCAGAAGATACAGCAAAAATGCCGAAAAATTTCGCAAATTTCGACATTCGCGAGGGAATCAAAACTCAAAACAACGGTACGGTAACGGTACAAAGCAACATCTTATAGTACAGATACAGGAATAATTGCAAAAAATATATATTTTTCAAGTTTGTCTGCTCATCAAGACCCTTTTTCTCAGGAACGCGTGGAGGTATCAATCTGAAATTCATACCGAATACTCAAATCTACGGTTCCTTAAATCTGTGAAAAAATCAAACTTATAAGCCAACGCAATCAAAAGATACAGCCGTTTATGCTGTAAATTATCGCAAATTTCGACATTATCGCAAGGGAATCAAAATCTATAGGTATTGTGCTACTTGTGTCAGCACAGATGGAGGAAAAATTGCTAAAACATACATTTCATGCTTATCAACATTCGCAAGTGTTGCCAGGAATCAAAACCTACAGGGTACTTCCCGTGAACACAGAATCTTGATATTTAATCTTTATTTAATAGAAACTTACGTCTTATAGCACAGATAAAGGAAAAATTACAAAAAGCATAAATTTAATATTAAAACATAAAAATGTTTGTACGGAACTCTTGGTTCGCGAATCCGACTCGCACTTGACCAATTTTTTTTAAATCTACGTATCAATTAAATTACCAAAATATAGCTTTTGAAAATTGCCCACGTCTATGTGACCCCCCCCCCTGGCACTAAGGCTGGATCCGCCCTTGCATGTATGTACAGTCAGAAGCATAAATATATTACCATTTGCAGATTAGCAATAATATCTGTCATAAGAACGGGTTCAATAATATCTGTCTGCCCGTATACAGCAAAAATATCTGACGTTAGTAGGCAGCATAATAAAGTGACATCAAAATTATGTGACGAAAATGTTACAGCAAATAATTGTGACAACCTCTCGAAGCATAAATATGTGACGTCACCTAGGAGGCAATAATATCTGACACAATTTTATATTTCCGTATTGTAAAATATAATTGATTCCTCACAAAAAGCATAAATATGTGACACTAGCTTTCCGCCCGCGGCTTCGCCTGCGTTTTCACAGAAATACCGCATAGTTCCCGATCCCGTGGGAATTTTGGGATAAAACCTATCCTAAGTGTTAACCCAAGTTCCCCTTTATTTGTCTGCTAAATTTTATTGTAATCGGTTCAGTAGTAGGTATTTGCGTGAAAGAGTAACAAACACACACATACACATCCTCACAAACTTTCGCATTAATAATACTAGATTAGTAGGATAGGAAGTAGGATTATAATAGGACTAGTAGGATAAGATAGGATAGGATTTTAAAAAGGCAAACCGTTATTTATTGAATTAGTGTTATGTAAGTATTTTGCTGGGGTAAGAATATGAACAAAAGACACATTATATTTTGTAAATATTTTTTTTTAATAAAATTACGATAATAATATGATAACTTGCCATAATTTTCGATATTCAATAAAATAATAGCAATATTATAGGCTAATTATAAGTAAATGAAAATGAATAACGGAGCAATCGTGTCAAACGCCGCTAACGTCAAATATAACAAAACATGTGACAAAACAATTTCTAAATAATACAAGAAGGTTACACTGAACCTTCAAATAAAATAGATCTACCCAAGTGGGCATTCATATAAGTATATGAATACTTTAATTTTGTCATGATATGATATCCTTCTAATATTAATTATAAATGCGAAAGTTCGTGAGTATCATGTAAGGATGTTTGTTACTCTTTCACATAAAAAAGAGAAAATGGAATTTAGCACACACATAGAAGGTAACTTGGATTAACGCTTATGAGAGCTTTTATCCTGGAAATCCCACAGGAACGGAAACTATGCGGGTTTTTCTTTGAAAACGCGGGCGAAGCCGCGGGTGTTAAGCTAGTAGGATATAATATCTAGACATACAATATGTAGTATACAACGACGGCACATATTAATTAATATGGTAATAATGTTTTAAAACAACGTAGTTAAAATAAAATTTATTTATTTTGTATTAATTCAATATTAAATTGAAAATAAAATTGTGTCAGATATTATTGCTTCCTAGTTGATGTCACATATTTATGCTTTTAGTGTGGAATCAACGCAAAATACAGAAATATAAAATTGTGTCAGATATTATTGCCACCTAGTCGCTGTCACATATTTATGCTTTGTGTGAGGAATCGATGCAAAATACAGAAATATGAAATTGTGTCAGATATTATTGCTTCCTAGTTGATGTCACATATTTATGACTAGCGGTCCGCCCCGGCTTCGCCCGTGGTACATATTTCGAAATAAAAGGTAGCCTATGTTCTTTCTCAGGGTCTAAAGATTATCTGTGCCAAATTTCATCAAAATCGGTCCAGTAGTTTATGCGTGAAAACCATACATACATACATACATACATACAAACCTTTCCTCTTTATAATATTATTAGTATTAGTATAGATTAGTATAGATTTGTATGAGGAATCGATGCAAAATACAGAAATATGAAATTGTGTCAGATATTATTGCTTCCTAGTTGATGTCACATATTTATGCCGTGAGAGGTTGTCACAATTATTTGCTGTAACATTTTCGTCACATAATTTTGATGCCACTTTATTATGCTGCCTACTAATGTCAGATATTTTTGCTGTATACGGGCAGACAGATATTATTGAATTAGTACTAGTGACAGATATTTTTGCACATCGCCCCCTAGGCATATATTATTGCTCGTGACTGTACAGAAAATATTAGTAGGTTAACCTTGCCCCGAATTTGTAATATCAATTACACAGCCAATCGTATGAACTATGAATGCGTTATAAGGAGCATCATCTAAGATGGCGACCGATAAGTGAGGACAGATTTTCAATTACAATAGGTTAAGGTCAAGACATTATAGTTGATGAAATTAATTAGATGCGGTTATGTTATCTGCTATTTTGTATCTGTGTTTAAAATCGATATTGCTATTACAAGACGATGTTCATTATTATTATATTACGACGAATGTTCATAACTTTTATAACTACGTTTTACCTTATAGTTTTACTACTTTTAGTAATACGATGGTTTAATAAGGAAAAGCTATATTAATTACGGTTTTTAGTACCTACGTATTATGTACTGGCACATATAGGAGAATGCGAATGGATCGTCAAAATTATGAGCAAAGCAAACATAACATCTCTCATAATAATTTTGCTCATAGATTAACTAATATAAAAAAGGTAGAACAGATGAGTGGTAGGAAATTAATTTCAATTGTATAAAGACGATTAGTTCCGTCTCTCTGTTACGCAGATTGCAACTTTACCGTAAATATTTTCTAATTTACTTTCGAAATTAGAAATTGTTTATAGTTTAACGAAGTAGTATTGAATGGACTTAATAACGATACATTTCCACATGCCCTTTCTTTGACTATATAATCTTTACTATTTTGTCGTGAAAGCGGAACAAATATCATACCTCCTTTACCTTTCATTTATATATTTGTTACTGAACTTTCAAACCAAACAAGGCTGTCAACTATATCTAGGTAAACATTATCAGGTATGCAAGTGCATGCAAAAAAATATATTGCACATTGAATTTATGATTCTTTGAGTAACGAGTAAACTGTTTATTTGTCTAGATAAGAATATTTGCTTACATTTTCATTTATAGCTGACCATTTATCAGCAATTAGCGGTACTTAAGTGCACGCCGTCTTATATTAGTACTAAAATTTGTCAATACTAATAGGTCAAGTGATGTAATTCAAAGTTTAATGGATCGTTAATAAGGTTGAAAGTTGTTTGTCGTTAACTGAACATAGTCTTATCGTATTCAAACGACTGTGCAAGCGATTGTATTTCAAAGTGCAAAGGATCACATGAATGAAATTGCGAAGTCGGCACTCTTGTTCTGTCTTCACTCTTGAGTACGCATTTTCTAGGACGAAGACAGTTCAATTGAATTGTAACAATTTCTATGTATATTTTACTTGGCACGTGAAAGATGATTTGTTAAGTACGAAGATCTCTTTAAAAAGTTATACCTAAGGCTTAATTTATAAGTGACAAAGTTTATTTTATAACTCAAAGTATTTTATAATGAATAATGATAAAGAGAATATTTAATTATTTAAAACTTGCATTGAGACTTAAAATATATTAACAACAAGAATTTTATCGCAGAATAAAATTAAATACGAGTATGCCATAAAGCCACATTTTCATCACTTCAAAGCTTCAATCTATCGTTTGATAGAATACGCTCACAATAGAGCAATTTGAACAAACGTTCATAAAATTAATGTAATTTAAAAACTCTGTGTGGCAACACTCAGCTAAGGCACGAGCGTGTTGCAATACACATTTGGTTTGTCGCGCAATACAGCCGGGCCGGCCGAGCCGCATTTAGAAATGTTTTGCTTTATGGAATCTAGATTATGTACTGCAATGATGGCGTCCTTTTTGCGTTGCTGATACGTAAATACGGTTAATAGCTGTTTGCAGACTAGCCGGCTGCGATTCGGAAACAATTTATGGGATTCGTTTTCATAAAAGCTACCTACCAATATTAATTTTCACTTAAATGTTTCTGTACACATCTAAAACAGGCGCAATCACTTTAACTGTTAAATTATTTAAAACAACAATCCCAATTACCGTAAACGTTAAAATTATCTATGCTGGGGACGTACAGACACAAATGTTGAATTGCTAAATAAACTTCTTTCATTTACTATTCACGATTATTTTCTCCGCTGCGTAAACAAAGCGACAAATCTTCCACTTTATCGTATAATATAACAAGAGGTAGGCTACAAAAAAGAGACATACAAGAAAATCTGTTTTCAGCGTTTTTATTAAGTCGTTTCATTTCGTCCAGGACGCATTTACGACGTCATACATGGACATAAATTTTATAGGATTTCGTACTGACTTTAATGGTTTTTGGAGCTCAGTGTCGGCCATTTTTACGGTTTCAGCGATAAACGTGCCGATTAAACCAAGTTTTAAATAAATATTTTAAATTAAGTCATGCACACTATCGATTTTATTTTGTACCTTTTTACATGTAAAAATGTTCAAAAGTCCAGTAAATTAATAAGGATAAAAGTTTTATGATGAAATTTTAGTCAATCAATAAATTAAACAACTAATTAACATTTACGATTATGAAAATGGTTACCTGCATAGGGCCATAATACGTAAGGGAATCTAATTATATTTAACTATCTATCATTCGTAAATTAATCAAGCTTTTGTTATAATAATTATTTTAAAGTACCTATCTACTGAAAAGGCAACAAGTAAATACGATGTCCATGTATTTATTTGAATGCGTAGACTTGTCAAACAAAATTACTTATGGTTGGTCGGTTCGTTGAATAAACCTTGAAGTGAATTATGCTTTTGAATGTCGCATTCAATAGCAAGATGTACCTATAAGGAAGTGTTATATTTGTTCTGTAGCTATTATTTATAATGTGAATGTATAAAGCAAAGGCCTTGAAACTATGCATATGCATAGTATTACTTCATAAACAACAAATTAAAATTAAGGATATGTAATATGTTATAATCACATCGTTAAAAGCGTAATTTCGACCAATGAGTACTTTTCGCGAAAGCATTATGTAAATAGTGATAAAATACGTCATGTTATTGTTACATCAGCAAACATCCGGCAAGCATAGTAATTATTCGAAGAAATTGTTATTAATATTTTTAGTGGCATAGTTAAATTGACTACATGACAAAAACTACATGTTGATAATGGTAACATATCTATTACTAATAGAACTCAGGGCTACATATAAATTAAAATGCGCTTCAGTACAGTTAACCATAGTGCATTGTTAATATTTTAATTTAAACATGATTATATTTCACACGACTAATTTACTTTAAGTATCTTTAGGCATCGCTAAAATGAGTGAGTCAAAATAAAATAAACTGAAAATATAATAAAATTCCACCTGTTCCCGGAAAATTGTTAAAAGTTTCACAGGGATACAAAAATCGTGATCGGATAGTTCGAAGTTTCGTTGAAAATTCGGGAATCATATTGTATAAGTATTTCCGACGGGATGCCAAGCGAAATAACTCCAGAGAATGATAAAATAAGCTTTTAAATTGCTGTAACTTTTATAATCAAGTGTCGCCACAGATGTCATAAAACCTTTTGATGCGAGAGTTCAAAGTGTACCTATTACATTATTTCCCCTTGTTTTTATTGATGGAATAAAAAATAGGTGAAGATACATAGATATGCATAATATAAAAAAATGTATGCGTGTACTAGAGTACACACGTAAGAAGTGAAACTTCTTTATGACCTTAAAAATGTCACGAGTATGGCGTAACGCAAAAATGTCACGCGTACGGTGTAACGCAAAAATGTCACGCGTACGGCGTAACGCAAAAATGTTACACTAAATTTTTGTCCAACCCCGATAAAGAAGTTTCACTTCAATAACATAACAAAATGTAATAATGATGTTTTTAATTGCTTCAAAAGTAATACTTACGTTGTATAATATAATTATGTAATATCTACTATTTACAAATTACAGTAAAAACCAAATTTTGTTTTGATGCCGTGAAAGTTAAATAGACAAACATTACAAATGCTCTTACAAATATTTGTTGTAACATGTTCTGGCTTTACTGTCATAAATGTAATACTGACGACCTGTTTTCGCCTCGCTTCAGTTCAACACAAGAAAAAGTCATAAAATGTGACTATAGTAATTGGAGATCATTCTTTGTATGAATTCTATTCTATTCCGGATTTATTCGAATATGTATGGAGATGCACGATTTTAGTTGTATGCAAATTTCTAAACATTGTATAAAAATTTATGCAATTCTTTTGGCATGATAGTTATTATAAATTCTGGGTTTTATTTTTGTATCGTTCATCGAATTGTTGTGCTAATATGATCAAAAACAGTATATTTCAATTTCCTATACTAGAAGTAATTTCAGGTCACATGTTAATACAATAGGATTCGAGAAACGAGTGCTTTTTACGATACTCATACCTACTAATGCAAGGTCGCTACGTTCCCACGGAGTTTATAACTTGCTCAGTACTTTTAGAGCAGTGGACCACGAGGTACCTAGGCACCTACGATTATTGCTTACATGACCTTATGCATATGACACTGCTATTTAATAGTTATCGCACGTAATCATAAGTGATTTGTCATAATCAAAGGTAATTTTATATCGCGATTGTTATATAAGACGTTATTCATATTATTATTTTTCATATGCAGATTGCGGAAGTAAGTCGTTGTAATGCTTTGTGTATGACAATTTGTTACATTTTAATACCTAAACCGCTGAATATATCATATATTACTTACTCCAATCACAGATAACATAAATACTGTACTAGTTCTCCTATAAATATAGATAGAACCTTGTAGGTTATTTAGAGCGTAGGGCGGCGCTTTTGAAAACAAGTGAAGTGTATACCTACGCAAAAAGAGCTTCGGGGGCAAAGCTGCCTTGTATGCAATAATATCTGTTGCCTGTTGGTTGTTAATTAACCCCTTAAAATACGTTGTTTGTCCGAAAAGCTTATTTCAATCAAATATTAACTATTAAGATGTAATTCACATGAATATAAAACCTTTCTGGCTTTAATTGTTACGTAGCAGTAAATTTCTTTCATTTCCCTGTTTGTCTTGTGGTTACTGTGGTTCGATGTGGTGAAAATAAATAAATGAACAGACATGGATGGAATATCACCAGCTCCATAATGTATTAAAGTGTCCAAAGACAAAACTTGTTGTTATACTGTATATTTATTTCTTATATTTTGTATAAATCTATTTCAACTCAATACCAAAATAAATTTGCCGCCAATCTTGGCAATGCGATAAAATGTCCCGAAGCTAGCAAAGATTAAACTGAAGATCTGTGGTAAACTTAAATAAGTTTTTGGTTATCGTCAGAAACAACCACGAACTGCGAAATAAGTGTTTCGTCTGTTTTGGCAAGAAATATAAATGTGTGTTTTGAGGCCATATTATGTTACATAAACAGAATATACTGTCTCGTTCTTATATTGCATTTTATTTCATATAATTCATATTAAGTGTAATTACACCGTGAAAAGGATGCAAGTAAATTTCATCAAAATGTTGAAGAATAATGTGCTTTTTAAATAAGTGAAGTCCCGTGTCCCCTAGTGGGGTAAGGGGCAGATGCATTATTCATACATCTGTTTCACTGATCGATTTTCTTTAGCGACAAGTAGGTGATCAGCCTTCTGTGTCCTGCAAGACCGAGACATTTTTTTTTCTTCGTCTCCACCGGGAATCGAACCCAGGACCCCTCGGATCTACGCTCACGCGTCAACCACTGTACCAAGGAGGCGGTCAAATACCTTAAACGTAAACATTTAAAAAAATACCCTTTAATATATGATAAGGAATGAAATGTAAAGGGTACAGGGTAGGCTTACGTCCAGTAGAGGAGTCTTGAAAGGCTGGAACGACGATGACGATAAGGGACGTATTATTTTTATATCGTAATTTCATTCGAGGACATTAAAATTTATCTCATGTTTACTTTCCAGCTGATGGAACAACACGGGTAGGTACGTCTATGAGTCCTTTTATTATTCATCAAAGATTCATAAACCGGAAACATAAAAAATCAACAACAAATGCCCACTAAAGCGGAAAATATAGAAAAAATCATTTTCTGTTCACTGAAAATTTTCCAACAAAAGGTAATAACGTTATTTGGTTGAACAAAAAACAAAAAGATAATAATTGACAGTAATATAGACGGCCGAAAAAGTTTCAAGATCACTGCCAATGTTAATTGTTGTATCCCACGACGGAGGTCACGATGAATATTGAGTTCTTTACAAGGTAAAACAAGTCATCCGTATAAACATTTTCAGGCTCTCGTAATTCTGGTCATAATCGCCATTATACGAATGTATAAGTCTACTTTGAATGAATGTAAAGCAGATGCTTTATATTCTTTCAAAGTAAACTTTTGTGATAATCTTGTAGATTTATAATACCTTTTATTTTGCCAGTGTCCTTGTGGGCTTGTGCATTATCATTTATCACACAAGGAATAAAGGTAACTGTGTTATTATTTAATAGCTCATATCGCCAATTTGTGTGGTTTAATTCTTCTGTCTTTATAAAAATAGACTTCCCTATAAGAAGTACCAGCGAAAACTCTAGCTTAAATATATCAACTGATTAATATTGCAATATAAGGTATACCTTCAGCAACATTACACTAATAAATTACCTACAATAGCTGAAGCATATTACAATCTACCTATAGAATTACAAATTAATTGCTATGTATACGTCGATCTAAATACTTCAAAATATTCGATTACAATGCTAACATGCGAAGGTATTTCGATGTACACGCTAACGTACCACATGCTAATGCACCTTGAACCACATTAGAATCAGGCATGTAATGTTAAGGTTGTTATTGAACGGTTACGGTACAAAGTAAAATAATCCTTGATATTATGACGAGATAAGGGTCTAAATGCTTTGAAAGTTTTATGATAAAATGGTGTCTATTACAATACTTATCCAGCCCGACTGCTTGGTATAAATGAACCCGGATGAATGTTTTTATCCTTTCTACATTTTAAAAGTTATATTGTTGAAGCTTTTTCTGAACGAAAGAGAAAAAACTGCGTTACATAATATATATTCTGATATAAATTCTATAATGGTAATGTTTATAACCTTTGGAAGAATAAATTTGGCTAGGGCAGTTTTATTTTACAAACAATTGTATCGAAACCGTACGTTGTTTATTAAAACCATCGTAAACATGTAACTTTTGCCAATTGCCATATCGGGAAACTGCTCATGGATTTCGTAATTCACTAAGAGTGTATTTAACTATTTATTTATAAAGATAGGGTCGTATCATCCGTTGGGAAGTGGCGGCCCCAATCCACACCATGACAGCGACTGTCAGGATGTCATGCTCCAACGACCCACAAGCAAGGTTGTTTTTTTCCCGGCTATCGGTTCAATGGATTATTGTTATACAATTATAATCGAACGCTTTGTACTCATTACGATGGTCAATTACTGTAAGTGGTTTGTCTATTACGCGTAAATGATATTTGAAAATTATTTTGCTGCACGA
>CAJQZN010026999.1:0-16140 GCA_907164685.1 Colias eurytheme
TCCTTGTAGACAACTTTAATAAATATTTTTTATATTAATTGAAATGGATGAATGACCGTAACGATGATTGCTAGACCAACCATAAAATGAATTGTTGATTTTATAATGACTCTTATTTTACAAAGATGCTGTATCACATTTACATTTTACATTGATGATAATTTTACTTTTAAATATAAAATATTATGGACTTAAACAAACACCATTTAAAAATTTAATGCTAACTACATAATTCTAAATATGAGCATTTTTTAAACATGCTTATTATTACATTATTTTGAGGCAATATAAAAAATGTTTATACAATGTAGTGTGGTTTTCCCCTAATGTAATTCTCTGTTTTTATAATGATTTTGATAACAAGACCTTGTGTGTGGAATGACTGAATTTTTTTGTACTTTATTACAGCCACATGAATTTGATGACTGCAGATTTGATGTATCAGTCAATGACTGTGTTTGGTACTTAAGGGCTTCTAATCCCGAGGAAAAACAGCAGTGGATTGATGTTTTGGAGTCTTTTAAAGTAAGTATTTAAAAAATACAGTGGAAATCTATACTAATATTATAAAGAGGAAAGGTTTGTATGTATGTATGGTTTTCACGCATAAACTTCTGGTCCGATTTTGATGAAATTTGGCACAGATAATCTTTAGACCCTGAGAAAGAACATAGGCTATCTTTTATTGCGAAATATGTACCACAGGCGAAGCCGGGGTGGACCGCTAGTCACTTAATAAAACATTGTAGGGATCAATGTTGCAAGAGGTGATTCATAATCTGTTTTCTTTATTGATAAAGATCTAGTTTATTTCAAAGAGATATACTGATGTGTAAAGATAATTCTTAAGCTATTATAATTTCTTATGTATTTGTCATAATTATTATGTTCACCATCCAGCTACAAAATAAATAAAGTATAATAAAAGTTTATTACTAAAGATATCACTCATAAAATTCCAATAACTGTAACAAGATATGCATACAGTTTAATGATTATGTTTCAATATTATCAGATTACAAGTTTATAGCTGATAAGGCCAACAGCATTCCTAATAAATAACTCAATATGCTTCTCATATTACTAGATTAGGAAATATATTATATTTGTAATTTAATTCATTATCATAACACATATGTTTAAAACAAACATAAGAGCATTTGTCATGACACAATCTACATGTAATAAAACTAGTGGTCCGCCCTGGCTTCGCCCGTGGTACCTACATGTTTAAACTATCCTATCTCTCAAGTTGGATCGAACTGCACATGGTGTGCGAATTTTATTATAATCGGTTAAGTGGTTTAGGAGTCCATTGAGGACAAACATTGTGACACAAGATTTATATATATTAGAGATAACCATTCTGTTGTATTAATTAATTCTTTGAATAATATGTTGTAACTCAAACTGTACTCAAATTGGTACAAGTATGCAAAGTAAGATAAGTAGGAAAATGTGAATTGATATTTTGATATTTTTTACGATCTTGTTCTATGTATATGACTTCTTATATCTTTATTTATGATCAAGATATTGTGTGTATTTTACATTTTTAGTATCTTATAAGTAACAAGAATTTATGCATTTGAGGAAAGAGATTAGAAGAGATAAATTAATTACACAATAATGGTTATTCTATTCAAATAAAAGATAGATAAGAAATCGTGTTTAATTGAATTTTAATATGTTCACCAATTTCTTTTATGAGGTTTTTGGTTTGTTAAAATATATGTTTTATGTAGTACAGTAGAACCTCTGTAAGTCGAACATCAAGGATGACGTCTAAAATTAGATTTATAGAGTATGAAATGGAGGAATTTCCTGGATGGATTATAGTTTCACATACACAGGTAATTCTTTATTTTGAAATGGAGAGGTGAAATAAATAAGAAAGAAAGACACAGACACTCGATTTTTCGAGTTTAAAATAATTGTACTAAAATGGTTGGCGGGTTGCATTGACTAACTGTTTAACACTGAAATTATTATTGCTGTTATTTTTTGTTTGAGTGTAATTAATTTAATATAGGAAATCTGTAATATATAATGATTCGAGTTATGATGTACTTTTCGAGTATTGGAAGTTTTCAACTCATTGAGGTTTGGCTTATAGAGGTTCTACTGTACTTTTTATGAAACATTCATTTTCTTTGAATCCAGACATATTCCAACCCAACAATATGTTATAATAATGAGTGAATTTTTATTTATAGGTGGAGTCAGGGTATGGTACTAGCTCAGACAGCAGTTCCAATGGAGGTGGTCTCCGAAGACATGGATCTATCACATCTCTTCAGTCAACTGGATCACATGGTAATTATGTTTTAAAAATTAATGTTTCATAATTCAAAATATGTATTGCCTGTATTTTTGGATAGATTTCTGAATTTATAGAAAAATTTAAAATTACATTTTAAGCTTAGGATATTCAATTAATGAAAGAAAAAATGATACTCTAATCTGAGTATATTTCAGTGATTTGACTGTTAGTCTCAAGATCTCAACTTGTCAATCTTGTCTCGAGATTGCCTTCCCCTTACTGTCATATTTCAGACACGCTATAACTAATTCATTAGAATTATACATTTTTAAAGTTTTTAACAAAATAGTTATCAGGTTTATCTTTACAGTATTCGTCACAAATGGCACATCTTATCAAAAAAAATTTTAAATGTGAAGGCTTATTTATAAACATTTATAATATTTGTATAAAATTATTTCATTCTTTATGTTTTTATCAAACAGGCCGCACATCCCGTCGCCTGGCCGAAAAGATTGCTGAGTTGGAGACTTTCAATGATTTGCTATCAAAGCAGGCGATACAACTGCAGCAATACTTTGACATGTGCGTCAATACTTACCCGCATATAAATGATGAATCTGACGCTATTGATGCTGTGAAATTGGCTGACAGTAAGTATTTTTGTAAAGTATATTTAAATACCAGATTTTGCCCGCGGATTTTTGCTTGCGTTCGAATTGTAAATGTATACCGTTTTAAAACTCACATGTTATATTATGATTTATTTGTTTTTTTTTTTTATACTTATATATTTTTCCCTTTAAAAATGCTGTAAAAATTGCTCTCTAATCATCTTTAATGTTTTTTTCTATAAAAAAGGCGCGGATCACAAGAAGCGTCTTAGCGACGTGCGTGCAACGAGCGCGTCTTTCCGCGCCACGTGCGGCGCGACCGTAGCGACCGTGCAGCACTGCGTCGAGCTGCTGCGGCGCCGCGACCGGCAGGCGCGCAAGGCGGAGGAGCTGTACATGTGAGTGTGTGTGTGTGTGCGTGTGCGTGTGCGTGTGTGTGTGTGCGTGTGCGTGTGCGTTTATATTCGGATGGCGCGCAAGGTATACCTAGGAAGTAATGACGTGTGATGATCGTATATGTTCAATGACAGAGCGCACTTTGCCAGGTTCGCTAGGTGGGTGCAGTCAATTTACATTTTTGATATTGTGACCCATATAATTTTTGTTTCTATGTAAATCTGATATATTTTATGTGAAAGTTTGTTTTTTGTGGGTGCGTGAGGTGAAAATTTGTTTTTTCTTGCTTAATGTTTATAAGTATTTCGTACTCGTCATAATATTATAACCGATCCTTTGACCTTATTTTGCTCATTGCATGTGTAATTGTGTAAGGAAGGACAAATCAGTTGCGACGCTTAACGTAAAGTAAAGGAATGCACGTTGCTAAAAAGGTCTATGTAATCAAACTAACCTAGATTTTAATCACCAGCTGCTTGTACCTGTTCCGACCGGGATATTTAGGGATAAAAAGTGGTGCAGTCCAGAAAGAATTGTTAAAGAATACATCGTAATGACTCATAATAATTTGCATGAAAAATCTAACGTACATTGCGATTGAGTATAATTGTTTAGATAAATTATATTGCCGCAATTTCAGGACGGAATTGAGAATTCTGATTATGATTTGACATTAATAAAATTTCATCTATTTATACAAAACTAGCAAACCCGGCGAACTCCGTTTCGCCACCAGAGATACCTTTTCTTTGCTATAACCTCACGGAGCCCGAGACCTTTCCAACGAATACAAAACCGTGGAAATCGGTTCGTGCGTTCTGGAGTTATAGCGTCAGGAAGGATAACCCGACTTATTTTTATATTGTAGAAGACACTTTAAATAACGCTTTAAATAACGGGATTTAAAATGAGTTATTATCTGACATTAAGGGCTTGGTCTAGTAGTGCAAACAAATGCATCCTGTCATCCTATATGTAAATAATACAAATGTACTAAGGGAAAGTTGCTCCACTTAATTTTTAAAAATTAAATCATTCGTATGCATAATTTAATATTCGTAATAAGTACCAAAAATGACAATTTGAAACAATTTTCGTGAAAATTACACCGGGTGATTTTTTTTATCAGTACACAAAATTTGCGAATACTTTCTATTGATATCTTCAACTTCATGTTTATATAACTGATCAACTTTTACAAAGAAATTTGGACGAAATATAAAAAAAAAATAAGCTTTCCATACAAAATGCATAACTCTATACATTTTTTTCGACCTAAGTTTCTTAGTGAAAGTTGTTCAGTTTAACTAATAAAACGGATAAACAAATTTTGTATATAATAAAAAAAATGTAATGTTTGTGTTAAAAAATTATTAAATAGAAAAATACGCAAATGAAAACAAAAGATATTTATTTCTGACTAGCTTCCGCCCGCGACTCCGTCCGCGCGGATGTCAGTCTTCGCGTCTTCTACAGATTTATTATATTATGTATAATATATAGATTTATATTGATAAACCTAATAAATCTTTTGCTAGCATTCTGATGCTTTATCGGTTGCACTGGATTTATGTCTTTTTTTTCAATCGCTTGAATGATATAGGATGGGTCCTTGATGGACATCGAATGCTGAAGTCTCGAATCAATCAATTCTGACAGTAGGCAATTTATGTAAAATCTTGATAATGGTCCATCATTTTATTTTGCCTAAACGTTACATACTTTTTTATATATTCTATTTTTAACGAATGATTCACTCCAGTCCAAACAGCAAATAAGCAGACTTCTGCTTCTGCAACGTTTAGTTGTCCCTGAATTTGGAAAAAATAGTCATGATTCTTATCTATGACAAAAGTGTTATTTTTTGCATTGTATTTCAAATATTATTTTTTTTTAACCGCATCTTCCGCATTCATGTCTTCTGCCGGAATTAGACATTTAACTTCTACTAGTCCCATTTTCCCTTTTTGATATGGGAGTGTATAAAGTAATTTTTTTAGATATTTCTCGTTATACTTTTAAAAAGTTATTATTGTCATTTTGCTCATTAGGTAAAGTATTTTCGATATCAGTTTTAAGTTTTTTGATACCTGCAATAATAACGTCATAATCGCCTGCACATACTTATCGATTACACCCTGTATACAATCCACCATCCACATTCATAATGTTTTCCTGTCCTCCTCTCCTTTACGCTGTTCACCGATACATTTTAAATGAGTAAATCTGCTACCACTGAAGGATGTATCATTGTGATCAGCAAATTTTCACCACTGTTGTCGATTATTTGTTTTTCATTTTTAATCAGCAATTGGGAATCATCAGTTTTGTTTTTTGCAGATTGGTGATGTACCCTAACAATACGTCGAAAAGGGAAAGCATCAACGAATTATCGTTTTCGTCCTCTTTTTTTATTCTTCGCGTCTCTGTTACTTCTGTTTGTTTAGTTCTCAACACCCACTGAATTTTCTATGTTATTGTGATCTTCCATTACATCTGAGTTTTGATAATGCGATGATAATCCATTCGTTTTAATATTGGTACTTAGAGTTGGTAGACTAAACTAGAAATGGCGGACTAAATTTGTCAGCGCGTCTGTAAGATCAGAATATAAAACCAACATCCTGTATTTAAGTTACAAAATTAATAATCAAACAAAATGCCGCTACGTTGAAAATGACTAGAAGAAAAAATTAAAACACCTCGGATCAATTTTGGAGTAAACAAATCATTTTCCCCGTATGGGGATTTCCCCGGATGAACTTAGGAAGTTCAAGTTCTCAATACAAGTTTATTATATTTATTTTATTAGTTTTATTATATTTCGTATTTCTCAAACGAAAAATAAACATTTTTGGAACTTCAAAAAAATTATATTATAAGAAAATTTATGAGCTTACTTTAGTTTTAAAGAAATATACATCCCTTTACTGACACCCCGTAAAATAAAGAAATTGTTGCCAATCACCTTTGCCATCTATTTGGTTTCATTAACTTTATGTTCGAAGATATTTTTTTTTCTAGTAGTTACACGCGTATTTTTTTCGTTTATTTTCCATATCGAAATCAAATGTTTAAAAATACGAATATTTGCACAAAACTAATATAAAAATAATCAATTAACAAAAATATTAAATTTAATGAAGTAGAGCAACTTTCACTTCGGTATGAAGGAAAATCGAGCGTAGAGCACACGTCAGAACGCTCCGGCCCAAGGAGCGCGACTAAAGAAATTCGCTAGGATTTTTCCTAATTATTTTAAATATTTTTTTATGATTTAAAGAATTATCAAAATTAAAAAAAAAAAATTTTAAAGGATTAATACTCATTGGTCTTCAACCAACTCGAATAAATTAATGGAAAAAATAACTTTTAGCAGTATTTATCAATAGATTTTGTAAGGCAAAAAATGGGAAATTTAACGAATTTATAACGTTCTAATTAAGAAAATCATAAGTTTTTCGGCAATTGTATTCAGCAGTTTTTAATAACGACTATATAAGGATGATAATGCGCTGATCAGATTGTGTAAATTGTAATCGGTTGCAACGTGGTGAGTGCACAAACTTAGCTCGAAATGTCTTTGGGGGAAAGAGACTTATCTTGAAGGCCTGATTAAGGTAACATAAAGTAACTTTATAAATGTGAAAAAATTCACGCGCATTGCGTATATAACACTAATTGATAAACAAGAAAAAAAAATTCAGTTTATCATTTCATTAGCCGGGAAAAAATTGTCAAATAACTTGTTGAAAACGCAATTTTGCTAGACTGCAGCCTTAATAAAAATTATTATTTACAAATAATTTTCAAGTCAAAGCACCACTTTTGAAACAATTATATTTATTGCATTTTTTTCACCAGGGCATTGAAGAATCAGTTGACAGAAGTTCGATTGGCTTCGAAACCGGGTCCGGATCACGAGGTATGTACAATAGATATTTTTTAAACCCTTTTTTGAAGTGAAACTTCTTTAGGCGTGTTGAGAGTAAAATTTCAAGGTCGCGTCATGGCAGTACCGTCACGTCATGATGTAACTCCATGGAGTTAGACGACGATTTTGGTATCTTTGAATCTTGCCAAAGAAGTTTCACTTCAGACACGTGTGCTCAGGTACACACTACACTCGCTCTTTTTTAAATACTTTATATTCTTAAAATTATGCGGTTATTATTTATAAATTAAGAAAGTTTATGCTATTGTAGGAAAGTGAAATGATTTGTTTCTTTATCTATATGAAAAATGGGAGATCAGTATTAAGGATTCGAGAAGCAAATGAATGATTAGGGTATAACTTATAAATAAATAAATAAATAAATAAATAAAATCTTTATTTTGCTTTAAACATGGTATTCAATGGTGATACAATTATATTAATAAAGCACAAACATGTTCAGCCAATACAAGCATGCAAAAATAAAATAATAAAATAATTACCATAAAGGAGTTAATGGTGCGTTCGGGTTGAACTTTCCATGAACTCCTTTATGGTATAGAAGTTTTTTTCATTGAGCCAATTAAGAGTGTCCATACAATCTTATATTTCCCGTTATAAGGTAGATAGATAACTTAGTACTTGGCAGGATATGCGAGTCTATAATGCCGCGGCCACACATTGGAGATATTTGCACCAACGTAACGTTTTGCGCCCAATGCACCAATGTATGTATCAATACTTTGACCCAATGTAGACATTGCGTCCAATCACTGTCCAATGCCCAATACTAACGCGCTCAGTGTCGGTTTTCGATACAGTTACAAAGTTGACAATGAAGCCAATGTATAGTGCAGTAGTTTGATCATTTCAAATTATAGCCAATATTGGACGCAAAGTTGAATCCAATGTGAGGCCGCGGCTTAAGGGTACTTTCCCACCAATAATGTGCGATGATGTGTAGCGAGGAATGTGTTTGTAAAAAATTTTTGAAATTTGAAGTGATACTATTGGTTATTTACCAACACATTCCTCGCACATTATAAGTGGAAAAGTACCCTAATGCTATCTCTGTTAACCTAGTGAGGAGAGTACTAAGAATTTCATATGTTCTAGAAAGTTAACATAGTTAATGTTACTTCAACTGTTCCCATTATATTTATATTTATTTATATTTTAGGAGAATCTACAGCTGTATCCTTAAAGATAGTCACATAATACATATAATACTTACAATAAGCCATTTACAGATTCTCACAGATTATGGAAAAGTTTCGTTGCTAAATTATTCAGTACTGAGTCTGAGAAAATGTAGTCGCGTGGCGCAGATGTTCACAAATGTTATGTATATTAGTGTATAAGAAAAATACATATTTTATGTTTGAAGTTTTTTACGTGTTTTAATTTGTTATTTTTTTTTAATTACATTTTGTCGACTCAGTTTTCAAAGTAGGGTAAGGTAATTAATACTGTCAGGCAGATTTTTTTCTAGTTCTATCTTTATAAATGACCTTATCATGTTTAGTTATATTCTTGGGATATGTTAGGTATATAATTTACTATATAGGATATATATAGGATTTGAACAACAGCAGTGTAAAATATGCATTTGCATATTTTCTAATTGGATCTAAATTAATCTTTTTGAATTTGATAAATATTAAATGATTTAAATTACGTATACGTTGTTTTAGGCATACAAGGCACTTCGAAGTGGGTATTTCTCTTGCATACATACTCCAAACTATTATGTTTTTTCTTTTGTCTAATGGAGGCGTCGACAACTCTTTTGTTACTCTTGAAGGCAGTAGGCCACTGTAAGGCTATTGTGCTGTAGAGAGATTTAAGTTTTCGTCTGCTTTTGTTTTGTAACCCTATAGCTCAAGCAATAAGGTTTAATTTTGGTTAATAGTTTGAGTCAAGTCTGTATTGACAAAAAATAATTATTGAAAGTTTATGGAATTTCTGAACGCACCGCGCAATTATTGACAGAAATTGTTTATAATGATTGCATTCCTTATTTTAAATGTTCCTTATTTTAAATGAGTTATTGAGATATTACATTATCAATTTTATATTTTTACTAGCGATCCGCCCCGGCTTCACCCGAGGTACATGTTTACATTTTCTCTCCATAAGAAAGATCCTTGTACTTTCAGAAGGAATATTATTAAAAATAATTAACGAATATATATTGAAACTAAAAATATTTAGTGTACCCTACCGGGGGTGACCATGAGGTCTACGCTATACTTACATAAAATCGGTTATGTAACAATCGATACACAATAATGCAACTATTCACCATTTCGCGCAAACCTTTGAAGAATGCCAATGAAAACTTACCGCACGGTTAACATACGCCTGCTACGTAATAATAATACGTGAAGACGGTGAAGAAATTTCAGAGTTTACGAACCGCCCGCGCTAGGCGGTCGCTTGCGTTCATTCCACGTGTTGTTTTATAATTTTAGTTTTGTTTACGTTACATTCGTTTATCTTGTGTGCTCGTATACGGTGCTTTCTGTGTCCTTGTGGAAATTATAAGGTGATGATAGTACTTACGATTAGGTGTATATAGGTGCAACATGAAATTCAAACTTTTCAAGAAAAACACACGTCAGGTGCGTTGACACTTTTTTTTTCAGTGTATTGCACTGCGCTTATGTGATGGTTGTTTTGAAAATGAATTTGAAAATTGAAATTGAGATAAAGATAAGTAGTTAGGTAGTTCAAATTTAATGAAATATTTGCGCAAATTATGCACTATATTTCTATTTAAAATATTTTTCCTATTAGTATAGTTTCATCTCATCTAGCATTTAAGTTGTGAAGACGGAAAAAATATCATTTTATTTAAGTAAAAAAATATTAAAGTGACACTATTATCTAACTTCGTTTCTATCGATGTTTTTTCTAATTGAAACAGTGTACGAACACTCTAATGCGAATTTAATTGTTAATTAATTCGTTACATTTATTCATTAATTGTGAGCTCCACGAATTCGAATAATTCAGGTTGATTTGTGAAATTACAAAAACATATGAGAAATGTAATAATAACTAACGAAATGTCGAAAATTTAACGCGATTATTATCGTATTAAATCTTAGATGCAGCGAACATGTTAATATTCCAACTGCAGTGGAGATCGAAAAGGAAATAGCTTTCATATGCAAGCTACAAGTTTGACCTGATTTCAGGTTAATGCGTTCGAGTTACATTATGCAGTTTCGTGGAAACGATTCTCCCTAATCTATGATAATGTTTGGAATAGTAATGTATGTCGTTTTATCTAACATCAAGCGCTATTTTCTACTTATATCGAATGTACATAATAATATGTGTAACCCCAATTGCTATATAAGAATGTATTCTTAAATACAGATAAAGTAAAATACAAGAAAGTGATAATGTACGTCATTGTGTAAAATTTAGAAAGGAAATAAACTATTTTTATTTATTTTTTTTTTTTTTTTTTTATTGTAATTATCAGTTATTTGAAAGCCTTATTCGTAATTGTTTCACAGCTGTTAAAATATTTGAGGTAATAATTTCGAATATGACTAAGATCACATTTCAATGTTCTTTGGTAAGGATTCTTTAGTATAGTGGGATAATCCCATTTAAACGGGAAGCATAGTCATTTATTTATGAATCGGTAACTAATTTCCGCTCTGGATGTGTAACGGGTTCGAACACGGCCGGTTACGTGAATCTGGTTTGTAAACTGTTACAGGAATGTCGTGGGACTCGTGGGGTCTTGTTTTGATATGGGAGATGCATTTATTGGCTTTTACTAGTATTGAAGGGATTGTAAATACTACTTTATATATGTATTTATATAAGAAATCTATATAGTTATTGTAGCTAATGGGTGACTATTTATCATAGTAAATGATGCGTTTTTAATTTTCCTTTAATTATTCTTGTTTTAGCCAGTATTTCAAGGATATATGGATATAAATTATTTATTAGTATATCTGTCCTATCATTTAGTTTCAGTCCTAGGGATAATATTATTCTGATTTTAAAACTTAAGTATCTCATACTTCGCTGTAAAAACTAAAAAGCACACTTATTTTTGATTGCTTAGTGTTTATTACCAGGTAGACCCAAAAAATGTAATTTTGTTGCCATCTTAGTTAATGATATTCATATTATAATTATGGAACTTTTTCAAAGTGACATTTTGCTTCCGATGATCTTTTGATCTTCAAAACAGACTGGTCTGGTTGTTTATATATCGGGCTATAAATCTAATACCGACCTTGACTCGAACGGAAGTTCATTCGTAAATATAGAACTGATCAGAAACCATTGTGTTTTATCGCACTGATTCATTTACCGATGAGCCAAGAAAACGTAGCCGAAATTATAGGAATTTTATGAGCACTTCGTAAACAAGTGTGACTGATCACTGAATGGATTACGTCACATTATCAATTGCTGATAACGGCAGTGCAGTTATCGCTAATGTAATGGATTTAGAGGTGATCTCGTAAGCAGTCGATATCTTTCCTAGAACATGGTAAATTTAGGGCGCGAAGGTCGTTTACCTTGCACGTCGTTAAATGCATTTTAGTGCATGTATCACGCAATACATGTTTGTTAGTGTCAACGTATGATTCACATGAATATATTTTCAGCATAGAAATGATTTTATATCCAATTTAAGTCTAATCCTTATTATTCATAAGTTATAATAAGATTGACACATTTTAATGGAATTCACACCAGCTGTTGCTGCGATGTTATCTTTGAAAGCATCATATAATTCGGCAATACAGACTTCCGTGATATTTTTAATATCATTGGCACAGTTAAAAAGTTATTTAAAGACTTGCAAAATACGAGAAGATATAAAAAATACTTTGCCGTAGTTTGCAAAGTAAGCAACAGTTCACCAACAATATTTAATCCTCAGACTGTCATAAACTTCTAGACAAGACTGATCGCTATGCAAATATGCATTATGCAAGTTCACTGAACCCAGTAGAACATTATCTATTTTGTTCGTACAGAAGTACATTTCAACAGGGGAGTTAATTCGCAGTCGAGCTCGACTCACAACTCGAGACATCCGACTAGCTGGTTTCTCGTGACCTACATACTGGCACACCTGTGTCCCGGTCGCACATGACTGGATATCTATATAGTTTTATAACTTTACTACCTGTGCCTCGCGGCTCGCGGTTTTGCCCGCATTGCTTTGGTCCTATTGGTCTTTGCGTGTTGATATATTATAGCATATAGCCTTCCTCGATAAATGGGCTATCTAACACTGTAATAATTTTTCAAATCGGACTCGTAGTTCCTGACATTAGCGCGTTTAACCAAACATCCAAACAAACAAGTGCAATAGTAACTTTATGTGCACTCATTGTGAGCGCACAATTTTGATGTAAAGTAGGACAATCGCTATAATCGAGGCAATGTTATTTGATACTGCAGCTTCGTTGATCCTTTTTTTGTGTTGAAGCTGCGTTAGTTGCGCGTTTATCCAGGTAATTAATAACACATTTTATGCCAATTGATACAGTTTTGGTGTTATTGGAACGTATTTATTGTAACTATACAGGGTTAGCCGTTAGTCCTGTATAGTTTCAGCATTCGTTTTAATTTGAGTGGTTTTTGGATACTAAGACCTTTATGTGTGTGTTGTAGGTAGGTAATAGTAGTAATTATAGGTACCTAGTAGTGATAGGTAGATATATATCAAATAGCGTATAAGTTACTAGGTATGTTATTCTCCTTATCTATGTTTTGTGATAGGTGATGATGCATAATGCTAGGTTTTCAATGTAATTTTTATTGCTGTAGTCCTAATTGAAGGGTTTTTTTGTAAATATTGATTCCGCCGCGCAATCGGTAATGCGTTTCAAAATAATTATAGTACAGACATTTGACCTACTTTCAATTTACTATTTTAAAAGAAATATTAGGTGCTAGTAATAATGTATTTTCAATGTTTCACATGACTTGATACCTAAAAATAGATTGCATATCAAGATTTTATTCCAAAACTCCATTAACAACCAGCTTTGGCGTTTCTGTTAAAGATATAATAAACAGATATACATCTGTCTGTAAAGTTAGAAGGAAAATTAATTCACATCGTATATAATTTTAAATCAAAACAAAAGAGAGAGTGATCTTTCAAGTCTTTACACAACCGCAAAAAAGGCTACTATAAAACAGTACACAAAACAACAGCAGCTAAAAACGTATCACTAGGTACTTATATGACTTGCGAAAAGCCAAACATTAAAGTGAAAGCGTTACATTTTTTGTAGTAATAATTATTATGAAGCGTATTTTTTGCGTATTATACAATCTGTCGTTACGTTACGATGTGAACGTGTTGGACTCTACCTAGGTCGACTGGTCGATGGTGAAGTTCGTTGCACTGATGTACTGAATACAATAATTTCATAATGTTTGCTTATTTTATTGTTTTGTATTTTACTTTTAAATTATATATGCTAGCTGACCCGCTAGACGTTGTACTGCCATATTGCCCCTTTTACACGTTATTTCTAAAATATGTTGAGTACTTGCTGCCCCGGAAGACGTTGTTCTGCTCTATGGCCCCTTTTACACTTTTTCTCTCCATAAGAACCTTCCTTGTTGATTAACCGAAACGTTAAGGGTTCTGCTGAATTTGTCGAGTCGTTGTCAAGTTTTAATCTTGTGATTGAAAAATTGAAACACATCTGGAGATTCATTTTTCTTTATATAGATATGAAAGATATATTGTCGTGGCTTTGGTAATGAACGGCGGGGTTTCAGATCTCTTGAATTGATTTAAATTACATAAATACAATACAAGGATAATAAATCTCATTAAGTGTAGTTAGAAACCTTGTCTTGTGGCAAATAAATAATGCCAGGGAGATTAATCTTATAATGGCAATAAATATATTGCAGTCTTTATTTAGTTTAGAAAATATTTCAGTTAATGTTAGTACTTGTACATTGTACATATCAATAGTTTGGTTTCCATGAACATTTTAATTAAGCTGTATTCTGTTAACGAGTACAATAAGTTGTTATTAATACGAAATAAATCGATTTTATATAGCGTGTTACCTAATTATCACCTCAATTAGTAGTTGGCCACAAAAATTCGACCAAATTACGTATTCAGCCTATTCGTTATTCGTCTATCATTAAATATGTAATTCATAGTTGCGTTTAATATAATTTTCATTCAGCATTGACCTGGAATTTATTAATTTATTTACTTACGTATTGGTTTGCGATTTACATACATTGATATTTTATATGAGAACTAGCTTTCCACCCGCAGCTTCACCCGCGCAGTCAAAGAATAACCAGCATAGTTCCCGTTCCCGTGGGATTTCCGGGATAAAACCTATCCAATTTCCCGGGATAAAAAGTAGCCTATGTCCTTTCTCAGATATCAAAATATCTCTATACCAAATTTCATGCAAATTGGTTCAGTAGTTAAGGCGTGATTGAGTAACAGACAGACAGAGTTACTTTCGCATTTATAATATTAGTATGGATTAGACAAAATATAAGTTAACACAATTATAACAAAGCAACATAATATCAGTGTTACCTACGACAAAAATTTATACGAATAGGTATCATTACGTAGGTTTTGAAATTCAATATAATGGAATTAATAAATTATCATTTTTATACGAGTGAAAAATACCACTTTATTAATTTTTCCTGGTTCAACCGATGTTTATGGAGTAACACTGACGCATTCACGTTCAATTAATTTGAATTTGAATTAAAACTGTTATGAGTGGTCTTCCCTATAACAATAATATAACAATAGAACCATCAGTTGGTATCCGTTATGATTACTAAGCATTTTTTAATTTTTTATCATATACCGTAAACGGCGATGATATTAATAAAAATGATGTAGGTACCTATAGAAATATAGAAACGGACCAAACGTCTTATCCTGTTAATTTATAAACGATAAATTACGAGTTTGATAAGGAACATAAATTAGAACTGTGTATCAATTTGCTCATTATAAATGAGCTAAGAATAAAGGCATACAATATTCACCAGGCTTCAAACATACCAAGATGTTTCGTTTGCTCATATTATTTTCAATTTTGCACATAGCATATTGTGAATTTTGTATCGGCCAATTGTGTGCCTACGCATCGGAATCTGCCCCTACAATATGTGAGAATAAAAAAGAGGTATTAATGAAGGAAATTGATCTATACGAGCGTATTATTAAGGAACTAAAAGAGCAGATTATAAGTCAGGACGCTTTAATTCAGCAGCAACAGAAAGATTGCCAGCTACGAGGGGAACGACAAGGTGAACCGTGCTTGGCTCTGCATAAGCAGCAACAACAACTAATTCAAGAACAACAACGACAGTTACAACAGAAAGTTGTTAAAACGTAAAATGAGTAACTTCAATTCAAAATTGTTGCTAGATTCTGGATTTAAATTATGAGAGCGATTCTCGATAATAACTTACTCAAAGAGATTGTTCTTAAGTTGCATATTTATAAGGCAGTGTTTAAAAGTTATTGTGTGTTAGAGTAATTTAATATTTTATTTGTGTTTTTGTATCTATCATGAAAGGAAAATAAAGACTTACGAAAATATCATCATTTTGAAATAATCAAATATGGTTCAAAGAGTAACATTTATAAGAGCGATGATTTAATATAATATGGCGATTTATGATCAAGACTGCAAAACTCCAAGTCGCGTGTCTGACAAGATTATGATTTGACATTTCCTATAATTATTCGATGTTTCTCTTTTGCTTTACAAGCTGGCATGAGGATGTAGCAAAAAGAGCAGTTAGTAATGAAATTATTAATGATTATATCGCGAAAACCAGGAAGTGGTAGATAGAGTGGTAGGTAGTGATTAGCTACAAACTATTTTAGTTCAAAGTATTTTGTTTCCGAAGTT